>JADRCD010203076.1:0-41084 GCA_019843815.1 Montemys delectorum
CCCCCGTCCCCCATTCCTTCTCCTTAGTCATCCCACCAGGAAGTTACCACAATGTCTCTCTCAAAGGCATGATGAATGTTTGAAGCATTCCGGCAGTCTGTGGTAAGGCCCAGAGTGTGGTCAAAGAAAGTAAATTCCACCCTTATTAGGAGATCCTGGCCTCCCTGGGGGAGTTTGCCCAGCTTGCATATGGCTTCCTGTACTGTCAGAGAGCAGGCCTGTCACTGCCTCCATGTGACAGTGTTCTGCTTTCCTGGACCCCCCTTTCCTCAGGCCTCACTTCCTTCCTGATTCCTCAGGCCTGATTGTTTCCTGGACCGCACCATAGTGCAGGCAGGCAGGGACACTCCCTCTGTCCCTGAGAGCGGCCACAGGAGGAACTTCTGAGTTGAGATAATGTCACACACAGATGGCTCACTCCAGGAAACCCTGCGAGCTGTTGCTGCTCCTCCAGGGCTATTCCATGCATTCATTTATTACGAGTCATAGGTCAAAGAACAGGCTTGGGGGGAAAGAGTCTACGCTGATTTTGCAGGAAGGCTTTGGCCTGAGCCTGGCCACAGAGGTGGTGGGTGGGAGATTTACCACAGGACCATTTCCCTGGCTTCATCTATGTTTCTAAGAGACTTATTTCCTATCCTGACAACCCTTCAAATAAGCTGACACTAGACTCAGTTCTGTCTACCAATCAGCTTCTCCCCTATGTCACAAGGTCTCTGTCTCCCTCTCCCTCTCCCCCCACCCCCACTCTCTCTCACACAAGACAAGGTCTCACTATATAGAGCAGGAACTCAATATTGTAGATTATACTGACTGGCCTTGGACTCACAGGGTCTGTCTGCCTCTGCCTCCTTAATACTGGGATTAAAGATGTACACCACTGGCTTTTTCTATGTTCTTTACTTAATAGTATTGTGACGACCGAAAGCCCCTACACTAAAATGCTTCCTTTTATGTTTGAATATGAAATGCCCCCACTTGACAATTGTATAGTATTTCATACTTTGCAATAACATGTTGGGAAGAAGATGTATGTGTAATATCATCCCAAAGGGACCCATAAGACGTGTTGAAGAAGGAAACGGGGTGGGACACTGATTCCCCCTCACTCCTGGGGTAGCTGTTAGGGTCCTGGCTAGTATGATCACCCAGCGCCAACTTGCCCATAGAAGCACGGTACAGGAAGTCTGAATTGTGGCCATGTGAGACAATTTGTGAAGTCGGTCACTGGGCCACACTGCTGCTGAGTCAGCAGACTGACCTCGAGGCCACTCACTCTCTTCTCTGTCCCAGAAGGAAATTCACTTTATGCCTCTGTGGATCCTGAGAATAGAGAGGCCTGTCCCGAGATGGCAGAGGTGTGTTTTCACCCTGTTATTGGTGGAAGAGTGCTTAGAAAAACAGCAAATATTGTAAATTCCTCCCTGCTGTGTGATTTGTAGAGTTGGCAGAGCGTGATTAAGACGTGACAGCAACACAAACTAGGAAAGGCTTTGAGGCCTGGTACTCACCGTTCCCACCAAAGGATAAATGAACCCAGCCCCAATGCTGGCCCGGACATCACTGATGGGCAGAATGAAATCTCTCGGCACCCCCTTTTTGTCAGGCTCATGAGAGAGAGAGAGGTGGGTCTTCGCCATGCAAATGGGCAAATTTCCAAAACCCTGTAAGAATGAAAAGGAATTACATTCACGGCCATTAAGTGCTGGCTTCTTACACCAGCTCTGCAGCAATTGGGAACAGGCGCAGACTGGGGCAGGTGCGGTTAGTGGGCGTGGCTACTGGTTCAGCTAGAAGCTGAGGGAGGGCAAGATCTCTGCTCGTAAGGCCATTATTTAGCCGGCTGTGAGGTCTTCTGTTTACTGTGAAGGTTCTCCTAGAGAGGAGGCACGTGCATGTTGTGTGTGTGTATGTGTGTATGTGTGTGTATGTGTGTAAGCAAGGCTATATTTAGGCACAGCACTGGAAACACTGTAGAAAGCGCTTTCCAAGGCTATTAATATCCAGGAAGGAGGAAGGTAACCAGAACAAGGCTCCTAATGAGGTTCTTAGGACCATTGTTCTGGCCTTCGTGGGGTCTGCTGGGAAGCAAAGAGCCCTTTGTGCTGGCTTATGAATCATGGCTATTTGATCTGCGATTACAGTCTAGGAACTAAGATGAGGTCACTTTTTCAGCCTCTTTTATTTTTAAGGACCAAAGTCTGTGCCTGACCCAGAATTCCAAAGGTGAAAGGGGAGGAAGTCACGTGCAGCATCTTACAAAAAGGACAGTGTCTGGGGAGGATGCTGTAATTACACAGCACATAGTGTTCCTTCAGAGACCTTACTAATTAATTGCAACCACATACTTGACACTAAGGTTTAAGGAATATTCCCGTAGTAGACAGACAGATGACAGAATGGAATTGCTTATGATTCAACCTACAAATATTTAGAACATTTTAGAGCAGTATCAGTTGGGGGGGGCGGGTACTGTATTCTTGAAATCCCTCCTGTTACACACTAATGAGGATTTTGTCGAGGAAAAACCATCCCAACTGGTACCTAGAATTTCTGATTTTGTAAAATGAGTAAGTATTGGAAATAATTCCTATAAAATTATATGCATAGCCTTTGAAAGTTTACTATAAAAATTAAAAAAGTATATCATCCCATTAACATATTCTATCATAAATCATATTTTATAATGGAAAAGACTATTAGAATAAATTATAGCATTAAGGAATATAAATTATATTACATATGATTTAAAATATCTAACGTACATTTTATATGTTGTAATATAAACATATGTTATAATATAAAATATATAACATGTAAAATTTATATATAATATATAGTATATAAATGCATATATACTATGTCTTATATAGCATATATAACATAAATATATAATGATATAGTATATAATATATAAAATATAAAATAAATATATATTATACATATTATGTATAATATATAAAAATATGTGGCTGTGCATGCCTGTAACTCCAGCATGATGGGAGTGGGGTGAGTAGAGCCAGGAGGATCCCACGAGCATGCTGACTAAGTAGCCCAGCCAAAACAGTTAACTCTTAGTTTGGTGAGAGACCCTATTTTTAGGCAGTCAGGTAGACCACGATAGTGGAAAGGATATGACATGCTCTCTGCATGTCTATGCACACATGCACACACCCATATGCTCACATGTGTGCAAAACACACATTCTCTCTCACACACACAAAGAAGAAAGAGAGAAAGGCTGGGGCCAGGATGTAGCTCAGCGTTGAGCACCAGCTGAGAATGTGAGAGAGGCTCTTAATTCTATCTCCAGTACAACAAAAAATAGAAAATAACAAGCCATGCTAAAATGTTCAGACTTCAAGAAAAAAAACATTCTTTTCTCCAG
This sequence comes from Montemys delectorum, assembly GCA_019843815.1. NCBI lineage: Eukaryota > Metazoa > Chordata > Mammalia > Rodentia > Muridae > Montemys > Montemys delectorum. Next base: position 3,389 of record JADRCD010203076.1, read on the forward strand.
GGGAGAGGGTGAGTGGAGTCCGCCACTACTACAAATTATGCAGTCGAGGTTCCCACATTGGGGGACATCACAGGGTCAGCAAATCCCGGGTGCAATGGGTAAGCCTCACCTGAGAAAACCGACTTCATGGCTATGGTGTCACCCATGCGAGGTGAGTAGACATTCGGTTCTTTTAAGATAGAGTTTCTTTGTGTAGCCCTGGTTGTCCTGGAACCAGCTTTGTAGACCAGGCTTGAACTCACAGAGATCTGCCTGCCTCTGCCTCCCGAGCGCTGGGACACTACTAGGCCCAGCTGGAAAAACGATTTTTATCAGACCCCAGAGAACATTCAACTTGGCACTGATAGGACAGTCTTTAACCAAGTATCACACATATTCTAAATAGGACAAAGGCGTTGGAGGGGAAAGGCAGCAGTGCTGTTTGTAATGGAGTGATCCTGAGAGCGAGTGGAGATGCTGACTTCTGTGTAGCAAGGGTAAAGCCGGTGGAGGCCTCTGAGGCGCCCGGACTTTTGGGCGACAGCCCCTCTCACAGCTCACTAGCCCTTGTCCCTGTCTAGAGGTAGAAGATGGTGGAGCCTTCAATCCCTGAGAACAAGGCGACGGGCCACCTGAACACAAACCTCACTGAACACTCCCGTTGCGTCCACCTCACCAGCAGCACACAGGATTTTTAAGGTAGTACAGCCCAAAGGGCAGTAAAGAATGGAAGGCCGACTCCCCTCTGCCTACCGAAGGGACGCTTCCCAGTGCTTCTGACTGAGTGGATGGGAGTGCATGTGAACACGGATGACACCCCTCGGGAAAGTGCTGACTTACTACAGGAGCCAGGCCCTGGGTTCCATTCCCAGCTCTGCAAACCAAAGCCACATTCATGATCTCGGAGATCAAGGATGCCCCAGTCAGAGAGTAAATGTCCTTATGATGCTTTACCGAGCCAATGCTACCAGTATTTTAGTCTCTGCTGATTCTCAGGTAATTGAGTAGAGCTTACCTAGGAGACAGAACTTAAAATCAAGGTGTGCATTTTGAGACTACAGGGCAGATACCCTGCCTAAGAGTACGGGGATCTTGTTTACCTGCTGTGTATAGCGATCGATTTTGGACTGCGCCTCAGGAGACAGCTCAATATCCTTGGCTCCATAGACGGTCTGGGCAATGATTCTTATCTTTTCCACGATGGGAAGCTAGAGAAACACAAATGACAACAGAATCATTGGCCTTCACGTGCTTGAAGTAAGGGAAAGCTTGGTGAAGTTTTACATTTTTGATTGAAAATTCCCCCACTAGCATAGCATTGAAAACCAGCTATCTGTTCTCCCTCGGTCATCCAGGCACTGAAATGTTCACATCAGAAGTCAGCTGGCAGAAAGGAAGCCTTGATATTTAGCCAACAGAAGGCTGTCAACCTAGTTAACCATTTTTATCCACTTCAATGTTAAAAGTGTGATTTATGCAATGCAAAAAAACATTCCTAAAAACAGTTGGGTTCCGCTGACATTGATGCTGATGTTTGGGTGTCTCATCGGAGAGCCAGATATGGACTCTCTGGTCACATTAGCTAGCTCTGGGAAATCAGGCCATGTGGGAGAAGCTCTGAGAAGACTTGAGATTAGCAAGTGACAACAGCTGTAGTGGTACACGCCCAATCTCAACACCTGGAAGGCTGAGGCAGCACTGCAAGGTTTAAGCCAATCTGGGCAGCATAGGAAGTCTGTCTCAGAGAACTGAAACCCCATAAAACAAACCCCACACAAACAACCCCCCAACTCCTTCCAAACAGAACAACCAATGAATCACCTCATCCAAATAAAAGCAAAGTGAAGGATCCTAGTAAATCAGTGTGCAATGCTATCTGGAAAATATGGGATGGGAAACCCAGGTGTGACCCTGCTGGAAGGACATCATCACCCACTGTGCAGATGACCCAATGGACCATGCACAGCAAGGGCATATGGTAGATTCTACTGGCAGGAGAGTTCTGCAATAAAGACATACGAAAATCTAGTTCTTGCTACCTCCCCAACTCTGACAAAGCCACAAACTGCTTAGAATCACACTTTTCAGTACAGTAGATTGTGTTACTGTCAAGTCGTCCTGTGGCCTGGAACTTAAATATTGGACAATTAACAAATGAAACAGAAATGAAAATGTAGATCTCCCCCACATCCTCCACACCTCTGTTGCTGCCGCCCATCTCCGGACAGGACCTCACTATGCAGTCCTTGCTGGATTGGTAACTCAATATGTAGACCATGCTGGTCTCAAACGCACAGAGCTCTGCCTGCCTCTGTTTCCCAAGGGCCAGTATGAAAGCCACAAGCCGCCATGCACAGCAGGTACATGTATTTCTAAGCTTTCATTGGCGAATACAGAAAGGACCATAAGCGATAGAATGAAGAGACTGTGCACATGAATGAAGAGACTCAGTGTTGTTCACACATCAGCTCTTTATAAACTTACTTTATTAGTTTAATGCAATTCCAATGAGAAAAAATCCCAAGAGCACCTGAGACTCTGGAATGTGGCCAACTGGTTATAAAATGCAAGGAAGAGAGAGTCATGGCACAAATCAAGCATCAATAATACCTCAAAACTATATTAGTCAATTCCTCGTGATAGCAACACAGGAGGAGATGAACTAACGCACAGAAGAGAAGAATGGATTGGGAAAGGCATCTCCACAGATATGAGATAGTATATAACAGATGTGGTACAATGGAGAAGGGTTGGTGACCCAGTAGACTTGTGACTAGAAAGAAATAAAACCACACCAGGCCCTCTCCCTGCAAAAAATCCAATATGGAAGAGATTTGAAAGTGAAAACTCTAAATATCATAGGATTCTGTCTTCCCAATGGAGGGAGGAAAGGATTTCTTTTTTTTTTTTTAAGATTTATTTTATTTATTTTATGTGTATGTACAGATGGCCATGAGCCATCATGTGTGTGACTGCTGGGAATTGAACTCAGGACCTCTGCCGGCCCCTGCTCGCTCTGGTGTAATTCACGGTAGCTGTCTTCAGACGCACCAGAAGAGGGCATCAGATCTCATTACAGGTGGTTGTGGTTGCTGGGATTCGAACTCAGGACCGTCGGAAGAGCAGTCAGTGCTCTTACCCGCTGAGCCATCTCACCAGCCCGGAGGGAAGGATTTCTTAAAGATGGCGACCACAGAAAGTCATAAGGTTGAACATGGGTCATGCATGCCTGCATTCTCAGTACTTGGGAGGTTCACAGGGAGTCAAGCCTTGACTACGTGGTGAGTTCAAGGAAAGGCCAGACTACATGAAACCCTGTCAATCCACCCACAATTATACCCCCACACCAATGCACACACACAGACCAGAATAAGTCATAGAAGAAATGATTTACACATCCTTAATTTTTTTCCTAGGGGCTGAAGAGGTGGTTCAGTCAGTGGTAAAGAGCACTGACTACTCTTTCCCAGGACCCGGGTTCCATTCCCAGCACCCACATGGCAGCTCACAACTGTCTATAACTCCAGTCCCAGAGGATCAGATGCCCTCTTCTGGCCTCTGAAAGCACAGGGCATGCATACAGTGAACAGATATCCATACAGACAAAAGAAGCATACACAAAATGAATAAACTTAAAACAACACTTATTACTATTATTATTATTATTATTATTATTATTATTATTATTATTATTATTACTTTTTTGGCCTGAGACAGGGTGACTTAGACTCCTGAGCACTAGGATTATGAGTGTGTATCATCAGACCTAGGAAGGTTTGAATTTAAAAATATAAAACTCAGTAAGTAAAGGAATAAAGGTACACTGAGAGAAGATAAAGATTTGGATAGTTTAAAAGCCAGAATAAAATAAAATACTACTAAAATAAAATAAAATACTACTACTAAAATAAATTTGAATGCCTATAAAAAGACATTTAGTTTGAGGCCAGCCTGGTCTACAGAGTGAGTTCCAGGACAGCCAAGGCTATAAAGAGAAACCCTGTCTTGAAAAACAAACAAACAAACAAAAAAGATTTAATAATGGGCAAAAACTAATAACTACATAAAAAATAGTCTCACTAGTAATCAAGAAAATAGCTATTAAAATAAAACAACAACAACAACAACAAAAAAACCAAAAACCAAAAAACAAAACCCAAAAAACCTAGCTCATGGGCCAGGGAGACGGCTCTGTGGGTAAAGTGCTTGCAGTAAATGCTTGAGGAGCTAAGTTCAGATCCAGCTCTCACACAATTACAGCTCTGATGCGCCAATACTGGGGAGGTGGAGACAGGCTCACTTTATCGACCAGCTTAGGTAAAGAGCACGCCGTGGTTTAGCAAAAGACTCTTTGAAAAAAAAAAACAAAAAAACATGGTGGAGGGCTGGCAAAATGGCTCAGCAGGCAAAGGAGCTTGCTGTGAAAGCCCAGTAACCGGTGTTTGATCCTTAGGACCCACAGGCTGGAAGGAGAGAACCACTGATGCAGCTGTCTTCCGACCTCCACCCTGTGGTTTGTGTGAAGACTCACTAATGCTGGAAGGTGACAGGAAATACGCCCGAGGTCAACCTCTGGCCTTCAGGTGAGCATGCCTGGGTGAGCGTGCCCAAGTGGCGTGCATGTGTAAGCCCTCTTCCTCCCACGCTCATCCAAGAAACAAGCCACATTGACCACAATGCTCTTGACTCAGTTGGAGGACCGGGGAGGGCATCAACTGGCTCATCTCTTTACTCTGAATGGTATCTACTGCAAGTCTAACCTTCTCACTACACATCCCCGAGCTACATGGTCTGCCAAGAGACAAACCCTGCTTGAGGTATTTCAGCACCTGCACCCTAGGTCCTTGCTTCCGGGATTTGCTCATGAAGTCTCTTTCCCCGTCCTCTCAGACATCAAGCTCTCCAAAGCTCTCAGGTCTACGTCAGAGGCCACCTCTCCCACAAATCCTTTGGGGCAGCTGTTTTCCAACCTGTGGGTCATGACCCCTTTGGGGGAGAGGGGTTGTGACACATCAGATATTTGCATTATGAATTATAACTAGCAAAATTACAGCTATGAAATAGTAATGAAATGATTTTAGGGCTGACGGTCACCGCACCACGAGAAAGGGTATCAAAGGGTCACAGAGTTCGGAAGGAAGGTTGAGAACTACTGCATTAGGGACAGTATTAAGACGCATCCCTTCTTTGACATTGGGAACACCTGTAGTGTTCTTCCCTGAAGGAGGGCCTGCTGGCATGGCTCATGCAGCTTTGGAAAGCAGCGAATGGATTCGGAGGTACCAATAGACTCAAGTGTCTGGATGTGTAACTTTAATCCTAAAATCCGCTGGCTGGCAAGGTGCCTTTTGCAAACCACATGACAGGAGAAATCCCATGTGAGAGTTCATCTCTGAAAAGAGACAACTAATTACTAATTACTCATTAGTTTCCAGCAGGGCAGAATGTGGACCACGAGTTAGAGGTCAGGGAAGTGGTTTCTATCTCAATGTCTGAGGGAGAGCTGAGGTTAGAGCTGCTGCCCTGTAGGCATAGACCAAGGGAGTGCTCAGGGCAAGAACAATGGGTGTGAGAATGCTAATAGAAAGAGCACAAATGCAGACAGAGATAAGCTTGGGGGTAATGTTGTTTTCAGTACTGGGAACTGAACAGAGGGGCTGCTATGCTTTACCACTTAGCTATATCCCCAGCCCCTACCCCGATTTTTTTCTTTTCTTTTCTTTTTTTTCTTCAGACAAGGTTTCAATAAATTGCTCCAGTTGGCCTTGAACTTATGGGTAGCCTAGGGTAGCCTCTCGATTGCAAGCTGTTTCAGCTCCCTGGGTAGCTGAGATTAAAGGACTATGCCAGGAAGCCCAACACACTTCTAACATACACAGCTCAAAGCTAATGTTAGCTGAAGAAAAAAGATGGGCTACCAGGTCTCTGAGGTCAAGGGCTGTAGCAGATACTTTTCTCAACCATCATCCATCCATCCATCCATCCATCCATCCATCCATCCATCCATCTATCCATCCACTCATCCATCTATGTATCTATCCTCTCTCTCTCTCTCTCTCTCTCTCTCTCTCTCTCTCTCTCTCTCTCTCTGTCTCTCTCTGTCTCTCTCTGTCTCTGTCTCTCTCTCTCTCCCCCACCCACCCCCTCTGTTTTGTTTGTTTCGAGGCATGATTTTTCTGTGTAGCCCTGGTTGTCCTGGAACTTGCTCTGTAGACCAGAGATCCTCTTGCTTCTGCCTCCTAGGTGCTGGGATCAAAGGTGTGTACCACCACTGCCCAGTGGTACTTTTCTTATTATTGTGACTAAGTATTTGAAAAGAAGCAGCGTGAGGGAGAGTTCCTTTTGGCTTGCAGTTGGAGGGCATACGTTCCCTCGTTATAGCAAAGGACAGTGATGGAGTGCATCACCTGATACACCGATGCCAGCGCCTAGCTCACTTTCTCATTATTTCTCAGTCTGAGATGCCAGTCCACGAAACAGTGTCAGCAACATTTAGACTGGGTCGCCTTACCCCAGTTAACCCAATCTCGACACTCCCTCATGAGCACGCCCAGGGGTATGTCTCCTAGGTGCTTCTAGATCCCAGTGAGCTGACATTATTAGCAATCATAAGATCTATTTACGAAAGTTACTCCAGCGGCTGGGTGGACAGTCACCCTCAATACTCTGGTGAACAAAGGTCTATACATTTCCTGTCATCTAAGCACAAATTCCCGGGTGTACAAGAGTTCCAGAAGAGACAGGAAAGCTCATGTGGGGAGGTGCTGGAGTGACAGTCACAGAGTGCTTTGGATATGAACTGACAATCTCACCGTCTGCACAGCACACCACCACGCAAGGAAGAGCTTGCTCCGGTACACTGTATGGACTGACGCTTCCACCCTCGTCTCTGCTGGTCAACCATATCGTGGGGCCAGAGCCAGCGGGTAAAGGTACTTGCCGACAAGCCCGATGGGAGTTTGCTCCATGGGACCCAAATGGTAGCAAAGTGAGAACTGGCTCCCGGCATCTGTTCTCTGCCCTCCACAGGTGTGTCACAGACACAGCACATACCACTCCAAGATAAAGAAAAAGTTCAGGGGATGATAGACGACGATCTTTCTAGCAGGAAAGGATTCATCAAGCACAAGGACCATACACCCTGGTGGAGGATGTCAATCATCAGGAGCCCCGATCCATAAGCAGGCAGTTCCTATAGATCGTTCCATCTTTGCTTAAGCTCCCGATGTTACCCGTCAGGACCACTCCAACCTTCTGTGAGCATGGGAGTGTGGGTATCTTTTGCTGATAACGAATACCTCCCTTGCTAGTGTTTACTGGAAAGTGCTTTGGGAATACCAAGCCTGTGCCAGGCTGACTTTGTGACCTATATACTAAACGGGACTCCTGCAGAATCCATAGTGGGAGGCAAAACAGGAAGAGGCGAGCGGTTGGGGTAGTAGGCTCTTCCCCTCTGGTTCGCACTGTCACAGCTGCATGGCCCTCAGCAGGCGCTCCAACCCACTGAGCTGGAAGCCCCAGGCCAAGGTTCTGAAAGACTTCTCCTACAGTGTTTAACAAGTAAATAAACGAAAACATCTCAGTCAGCTTATGGCCTAGGCTTAGGGTTAGCGTGAGAACAGCCCCATATGAGCACCACCCTCCCCGTGGGTAGAGTATGCACTCTGTGTCTTCAGCAAAGGACGTTTCTAGTATTTCCTTGCTTGGTTGGGAAGATGAAGAGAAGTATAAACCCCGAGGAGCAAGCCCAGTCTAAAATGAGCTTCGGCTGAACTAAGATTCACTTAAGCTGCTTTGAGGCAAATGAGAGCTTTTATAAAAACAAATCAAATGATAAAGTAAGTTATGAGTGTTTATTCATTTATCAGCGTTCCCCTGATTGTGTACACAGGGGATGAATCTGTTTATTCCCTTACCCTGATATGCCTTGTGCCTAGCAGAGTGGCTCACACACAGTGGGCCTTGCCCAAGCCTGTGCTAAATAGGAAAATAACCATCTATGGCAAGTACTTTCGCAATGCCAAGGTGTCAAACACAAGTTTTGGGGACCTTTTGTGCAACAGTTCCTGACGGAGGGCAATAACCACGGCACAATAAACAAGTGGGGAGGAGAGAGACACACTCTGGACTGTCGAGGCTCTGAGTAAACATGAAGCCGGTCAGGAGGGGGTAGACTGCGTGGAGATCTGTAAAGGCTGGCCAGACATTAAAGGAAACTTCCAAGGGTGTAGTTGAGTGATAGAGCGCTTGCCTAGCATGCACAAAGCTCTGGGGGCTGATCCCCAGTGTGGAAAAGCAAAACAAAACCCAGACAACTTGAAGAGTGTCCTAAAGGAAGAACAAGAAAGATCCTGACAAGCAGAAGGAAGAACGACTGTCGGACAGGAAGTGAAAGGCAGAAGCCTGGGCCCACACAGCCATGGACGGACCTTTAAGTACAATTAGACAGCTGTTGGTGACTGCCCACATAGGAATACCACCAAATAGCCCTGGCTAGCCTTGGACTCACAGAGATCGGCCTCTGCTTCCCAAGTGCTGGGCTAAATGTATGCTGCACCATGCTTAGGCTGGGTGTGTGTGTGTGTGTGTGTGTGTGTGTGTGTGTGTGTGTGTGTGTGCATGTGTGTGTATCACAAAAATATGTATAAAGGGTTAGGTAAATACTGTTTAAGGATGTATTGGCTGCTTTATTCCATTAAAAAGACAAGTTTTTTTTTTTTTTCAGTAGTTTGATTTTATAGCTTCTATGGGTATTTCCAGGATCTTTTCAGAATGATATATTCCATGACTATCACCATAGCTATGCTCAAAAGGAGGAAAATCACGCCTGGTACTAGAAACCTAGCCAACTATCCAGGCCCAGTGAGATCTTGGATCTTAGAGGAGAATCCACTTTACCAGACCAGCAAATTCCTAACTCTACTCTAAAACTTATCCTTATAGCCACAGGTGAGTGCAGTTCTCACCCCTCCTCAGCAGACTCGTCTCTTTGTAGCAAATAGAGACCATTATTACCGAAAACAACAACTGGTCCCACTACGGAGGTTAATGGCTGGTGGGGACCCAGCCTCGGTGGATAAACCTATATATAGCACAACTCCTGCATCTAAGGCTTAGGAAACATCACAGAGGAGCGGGCGAGGAGAAAGATCTCGCAGGAGCCAGAAGATCGAGACATTCCCTGTGAGACTATATCGCCTCAAATGGCCCAACGATAACAATATTAATAGAAATTCGAATGTGGGGGGGAGATGAAGGGGTCCTGCCCACAGACTAGAATCTCAGGCAACTAATGACTGCTGAGATGAGAAATTAGCTTCTCTCAGAGATGAGCCCTTTAATCCATTATCCAATACAAAGCGGCCAGCCTTGAAACCATGAGCACACAAGCAAAAAGGGACTCAGCTAATAGAATTTATATATTTATGCATCCCTTCATATATATGTGCATCAACGATAAGAACGAAGAGGTCGTTAATTTGAGAGAGAGTAAGTGGAAGCATAAGCAGGGCCAGAAAGAGCAAAGGGTGGGAGAGATGTAATAATGCTTTAATAAATTTTTTTTTTTTTTTTAAAAAAGCACCAAATAAAGTGAAATAGAACTAAAAGTTAAAAAAAAAAAAAAATGAGGCTGCTAGAAATACCCATGGAAAAAGGCTTTGTGGAGCTGGAGAGCTGCCTCGGTGGCCAGGAGTTCTTGCTAAGCAGGCATGAGGACTTGGGTTTAACTCTGTAGCATCCATGTAAAAAGCACGTGTGTGTAGACCCAGTGCTATGAGAGGCAAAGGTCGATGGAGTCTGCTGGCTGCCGGTCTAGCTCCAGGCTCAGCGAGAGAGCCTCTCTCAGTGGAATAAGGTAGAGAGTGATGGACTAGAACGTTCTCCTGTGACCTTCAAGCGCATACGGGAATGTGGACCCCTCCTGTGGCCACACACACACACACACACACACACACACACACACACAGAAAGAAAGAGAGAAAAACAAAACAGAACAAAACAACACAATAAAACCAAACCAGTGGCTTATAAACAGTTCCGTTTCCGCTCACTTGGAGATCAGATGCTGACGGCAGCAGCTTGGAAAAAAAAATCCCTTTTGAGTGATTGATTGAAAACATTACCTAGCATTCTGCTACCTAACCCTGACTATATCTTAGCAAGGCCGCACTATTGCTGTTTCAGCTCTGCACCAAATAAAGTCATTGGTATGCATCTGGACGTGCTGAATAAAAGATATCGCTCTTCTGTGTCTCCAAGGCCACGGAGCTGAAAGCACGTAGGTTAACCATTTTTATTCTGTGATACTGAAATCATGTATTTTGTTGCCCATAAAATATTCAAAGAGAAGGATCAATTAATAACTTGTAAGTCGGATATAAATTGCTAGGTGCACGGTAATTGCTCCAGCCCATAGTCTGTATTTTAAATGAAGGACATATAATTTGGCAGGCACCCTTCCTGGTAACTCAGACAGACGTGGAAACCATGCATGTTCATTTGCATTGATCCGACCCCACAGGCACAAGCGCTGCATGACACTTCCCCTACCTGGTGCCCTGGGAACAGCTGTCATTGTTACCAGGAACGTCAGAGGTCTGTCTCCCTGACACAAACCACACTTTGCACCAGAGACTAGCCCAGTGAACTACCGAGGGGTGAGTGTGTACTTCTAGGAGCATGGGCCTCGAGCATCTACCCTGAGCAGCAGGTTCACTTGAGAACCCCTGAGAAACATCCTTCCAAGGCAAGTGTCACAGGTGATGGGCAACACTGGGCTCTGGGAAATGAATACATGTCTCACGGTTAGAAAACCTGCACTCGTCCACTGAGACTACTGCAAATAAGGAACTTGCAAAGGTCATGTTTTTGGTTATTATTCTCAAACAGAACTCTGCAAGGACTACCAATACTTATTTGCCCCCTCCCTTTTGTTCTTGAACTTGGGATCTCCTCGCCTCAGCTTCCCGAGTGCTGGGATTAACACCGTGCCTGCCTGAGCATGTATCTTCATGATGTATCGCCTTCTTTGTGTGTCACAAGCATGACTTGGAAACATGTATGTGTTTGTTGTGTGTGCTCCCATGTGCACGCATGGTCTGAGCAATGGGAGCAAGCAAAAGTCATGGCTCTGTTTGACTTTCATGTTCGAGGACCCCCTGTCCTTTTTGGTGATTGACTTTCCTAACTGCACAGCAAAGCTATTTCATGTCTACTGAGATGTCTCCCCTGAATCTAAAGGGAACTGTTTTCTTGAGATATATTTTATAATATTTGGTATCTTTAAGGTCTACTTGGAGGCTACAATGAGGGTACTACGTTCTCACCCTATGAGAATGGGATGGGGGTAAATGGTGGCCTCTCAACTTGTAGTGGAACCTTCATAGCTTGCCACTGGAGATTCCCTCATAGTGTTAGCGGGAATAATGCATTTCTAGAAACTTCCACCCCGATGATACTCCGTTTTTCACAAGGCACATAAACAAAATCACACACTGTCCCCCACCCCCGACCCCCCATCCTAATGCTGTCTCTTTCATCAGCGAGACAGGGCTGGGAGGGGACAAATGGGACAATGAAGGGGGTGCTTTAAAAGTCAGGGCGGCTCTCGTGTGAGGCTCAGCTCTCTCGTGGCCAGTTAGCACATAGGAACGAAGCACCGGATGGGCTATGGTGGTGCGGTGCAGGTCAAAGGAGAACTCAGAAGAATCAGAGTTGGGCAAGATCTGCTCTGGACACCTGTTGTGGGGAACTGGGGATGAATCACTCAGAGGAGGCTGGTGACGGGCAGGATGGGAGACGAGACGGATCTCTGCAAAGGCAGCTCATGCACACATACTAAATCAAGAATAAAACAAACCCAGAAGTGAGAAAAGCAGATTCACAAGGAACGCAACCAGCGGGGACATTCGCAGACAGCTTGTCACAGACAACCCAAAGGGCCCAGGACCTACAAAGGAGAAAGGAGAAACAGGGGAGAGGGCATGCAGGCACAGGTGACCAAGGGAGGGATGACAGAAGAGGACAGAGAAAGGGCAGGGACACGGATGGCGAGTGTCCCCTCCCCCATTTCCTTAATGGCTACAGAGTGAGTAAGACATACTGAGAGGCTTTAAGATTCTACAGATTGAACCCCATATGCACAGTAATGTATGTAAAACCCTAAGGACATTTAAAAACGAACGACTTTGAATTAATCACACCTCCACTCTAAAAGACTCCTACTTCATATACATAGAAGTAAACACATGTGCGTGCATACATGCATTTTATATTCATGCATATAAAATTTGAGGATCTGGTGGCGAATGCCTTAAGTTTTGATGACAAGAAAAGTCACAGTGGTCACCTCTAACTGGAATATATTCAAATTTGAATCTTTGAAGAAAAAATGAAGTACTTTTCTCAAAACTAACAAGAAAAAAAACCCCACCCCCCCAAAAAAAAACCCCACCCCAAAACAACAACAGCATCAATAACAACAACAACAACAACAACAACAACAACAACAATAACAACCACCCCCAAATACACTCTGCTCTGAAAATGACTTGCAGGGTAGAAACCAAACCTAAACTAGGGAGAGGGGGCCCTGAGTGTCCCAGTTCATAAACTAACGGCTGGCTGTGCTTTGATTTTCTTCCACGTAGCCCCCACTGCGCCTCAGAGAAAGGCTCTATGGTTTTACGTAAGCAACTGGGAAGACCTAACAAAAGCAAATGTGAGCCTGCCCAGCTGTGAAGGTCATACCTCAAAATGTGTGCAGACTCAGAGGAAGGGCATGGGGAGGACGCCTTACATCTTAATTCCCAGGGGGATAAGCAAGGTTAGCTTTCAGGGTCATCCCTTTGCAAAAATGAGTTTCTATGGTTTCGTTCACAGCTCTTGAGGCTCACAGAGAGGGAAGGGTGGTCTGATGTGACCCTGACTGAAGTCAATGGTGCCTCAGGAATGCACCTTACAAATAAATACAGCTCTGATTTGTCAACATGTGACACATTTTAAAAAAAGGTATAGATATTCAGGAAAGAAAAGTGTTAAAATAAAAGCGAGATGCACATACAAAAAGGAAGGGTTCCTTTGAGAGATGGTGGGTGTCAAGGTTTGTAAAACTCAGGTTTTGTTTTCCTGAGACAGGGTCCCATGTAGCTCTGGCTGGGCGATGGTGGCGCACGCCTTTAATCCCAGCACATGGGAGGCAGAGGCAGGCAGATTCCTGAGTTTGAGGCCAGCCTGGTTTACAGAGTGAGTTCCAGGATAGCCAGGGCCATACAGAGAAACCCTGTCTCAAAAAACAAAAACAACAATGAACAGAAGTTCATTGGTTTTGAACTTACAATGGATTGGAGAACAACCTGGAGTTCCCAGCATGCCTCTTCCACCAAGGCTGAATGCCAACATTAGTTTAAAAATGAACTCCAAGACTGGATACAGTGACACATGCTTATAATCCAAGAACTAAGGAGGTAGAGGCAGGAGGGATTAGAAATTTAAGGCCAACCTTAGCGACAAGGCCAGCCAGGACTGACTATAGGAGAGCTTGTCTCAGAAGACCAAACACCAAAACCCACCTGCCCCCATGAGAAAGAGAGAAACTAAGCCAGAAAACCTGGTATTCCCATTGCTGGTTATACAGCCCCAGACTAGAAGGCTTGTTGAAGACACACCCATGCGCGTATACAGATGTGCATGCTGTACACACACACACACACACACACACACACACACATCACAGCAGCGTTTACAGTAGTCATGTGGTGAAAGTAACCCAGGCCTGTCAGCAGAATGTGGTGCATATACACATCGTAAAGACAACATCTAGTCTTTTTTTTGTTGTTGTTGTTTGTTTTTTTTTTTTCGAGACAGGGTTTCTCTGTATAGCCTTGGCTGTCCTGAAACTCACTCTGTAGACCAGGCTAACATCCAGTCTTAAAAGCAATGAGGATTCTCACATGTGCTATGACATCATCCAGGGACATCACCCAGTGTGAAACAAGCTACCGGTTAAAAAATAAATAAAAAGACTAATTCGGTAAGATCCTATTCATAAGAGGTATCTAAAATGTCAAATTCCCAGACATAAAGTTGGATGGTGGTTCACGGAAGGATCTGGGGACGGGGTGGGGAGGGAGGTATTGTTAAATGGATACCAAACCTGAAGTTTTCTAAGATGAGAAGAGCCCTAGGAACTGGTTGAACGATAATGTGAATGTACTCAGTACCACTGAATTGTAAATGGTAACATATGTTTTACTACGAGGAAAAGCTATGTAAGATATTGGGCAAGAAAGCCACAACGAGGGCTGGTGAGATGGCTTTGTGGATAAAGGTGCGTGCTGCTAAGCCTCACCCGAGGTTCCGTCCTTGGAACATAAGTGGTGGGAAGGCAGAACTGACTTGTACAAATTGACCATTGACCTCTGATTTCTGCATGCATGCTGTGGCTTGTGTGTGCCTATACATCTCTCTCTCTCTCTCTCTCTCTCTCTCTCTCTCTCTCTCACACACACACACACACACACAGAACCATAGGAGATACAAGCCACACACCTTCTAAATGAGTAGTTCTGATACTGTTCAAAAGCTTTGTTGCTAGGTCAATCCCTAAGAGCATAGCTTATCACCCAGAGCCGTCCCCTCCCTTGAGCCCAATATCTAAAAGCAGAGCCTTGGCTTTAAGAGCACAGGTTTGGGGCAAGGGCATGATCTACCCTTGGCAAATGGCACATCAGCTGGCTAATGCCATTAGTCATGAGCTTCCTTCACTGCAGAGGATCCAGAAAGGCCACACACGATGGGTCATGTACACAGTGCTTTAAGCGCTAGCCTTCTGCAAGATGTGAGAGCCACCACTCCACTGTTGTCCTAGTAGTTGGGACTGACTTACCTGAACATCATACAGGAACTGGAAGCGGCTTCTTTTATTCGCAGCTTCTCTCACAGCCCGAGCCAAGTCCACAGACCCTTTCCCTCCAGCCGACCAGTGATAGCAGGGGACCGCATCAAAGGCACCGGCCCGTTTAGCGAGCTCGCACACCAAGTCGATCTCTGCACGGGTGTCCGTCCTGGTGATGAGAATGTTTGTGGGTTCTGCATCTGCATTCACTTAGGGATGTTCTGAGAGAAAGACTAACGGTTTATATAGAACCTCATTCCCTAACACTGAATATATTGTGAACATCAAAAGTGGTCACGTTGTGTTTAAATAAATCAGACTGGACGAAAAGGCAAGTAGAAAGAATCCCCTTTAAGATGACTCAAATGTTCTTTTGTTTTGTTTTGTTTTGTTTTTGAGATAGGGTTTCTCTGTGTAAATCTTGGCTCTTCCAGATTTGCTCTGTAGACCAGGCTGGCCTCAAACTCACAGAAATCTGCCTGCCTCTGCCTCTGGAGTGTTGGGATTAAAGGCGTGCACTACCACACCCAACCTTATTATGGGTTTTTAATCTAGAAATTCCACAATATCTCCTTATGATCATTCATTCAGTCTATCAGACAGAATCACTGGGTAGAACGGGAGAAACCCCAACTATTCCTCCCCCACCCCCAACCAAACAGATGGTAATTCACTATGTGTGTTTCCTTTCCACAGTAACACTAGAGAACACATTTTGGGAAAACGAAACCAAATCCAACAAACAGAATTCTGTGTCTTTCAGATCAAGTTGGAGAAAGCCAAGTGCCCCCAGGACATAAATGTAGTCACTAGTGTGGCCCCACAGACAGCAGAAAGCCGGACTCACTTGAAGACATTCAGTGCCACCACCACGGGCACCCCGAAGAGCTGAGCGATCTGAATTTGTTTCTGTAGGTTGCAGCAGCCATCAGCCACCAGCTGAATGTTCTGGAAGGAAATGGCCTTTGTGTCATTATGCCTTACCTAACCCTCCCATCCCCCAACCCAGACCCAGCCTCACCACGACGGAAACTTTCGTTTCTATCTTTTCTTTACTTAATTGTCCTAGACATGTTTAAAAGGAGACCTAAGTCACCTCGTGTTTCCAAGAAAGATGGTTACAGACAGTAGTGACTCACGTTCAAGTTGGGTCCTAAAACTATTCTGGGTCCAAGCGCATGTTATCTGAGACTTGGGCCAGGCAACTATTGCTATGGAAGACTGGCTAACAGAAACTAGGCAGCCCACCTTCTTCAGCAAGGGAGAAAAAGTTCCTAGGATGCTGAAGGGGGACGGGGTGGGGTGGGGTGGGGGCAGACCTGCCTCTTCTGGCTTAAACCCATGGCACCACCTGTAGGAGGTTAAGTGGTACTGTCACCAGCTAACCAGTTTGTCTGCAGGACAGATCCTGATTGCACTCTTATAAGCCATAAAAACAAGTGTGCATCTCCCAAGGGACAAGCTTTGCCACAACAAAAGAAGACATAGGTAAAAGCCCCACTCGTCTCTGGGCTCGGATAGCTGTCCTGTGAGTAGAGAACAGCAAATAAGTCAACATTTATCTTTTCTTCAGCTTCAAGAGTTAACTGGAAGGGTTTCATCCTTTTATCCCATCCATTTTCATGAGGCTTTTTTTAAAAAAAAAAAAATGAAATCACAGTGAGTGTGCATGCATGCACGCATGTGGGGGCAACCTTGGCTGCTCTTCAGGTACCTTTCTTTTGGAGGCAGAGTCTCTCCCTGGCCTACGGATCATGAAGAAGGCTGGCTAGCCCTCAAGCCCCAAAGATCTACTTGTCTCTGGCTTTCTAGTATTGAGAAAGCAAACGTGTGCCACTACTCTTTGTTTTTGTATGCAGGTGCTAAGGATGGAACTCGGGTTCTCACGCTTGCAAGGTGTTTACCCATGGAGCCATCTACTCCATGTGGATAAGTATGTTTCTAAGTTGTACATTCATTGACAGTCACCTGGAAGCTAGTCATTGATTGGGTTGAGTGATTAGACCTTCTTACCTCTTCTGTATATTCTTTCTTAAGAGGAACCCCAGCAGTTACCTGAAATAAAGAGACAAAAGGTAAGACCCATCCCATGACTTAAAAAAAGGGGGGGGGGCTGGAGAGATGGCTTAGCAGTTAAGAGCATTGACTGCTCTTCCAGAGGTCATGAGTTCAAATCCCAGCAACCACATGGTGGTTCATAACCATCTGTAATGAGATCTGACGCCCTCTTCTGCTGTGTCTGAAGACAGCTCCAGTGTACTTATATAATAAATAAATAAATCTTAAAAAAAAAAAAAAAAAAGCCAGGCAGTGGTGGCACACACCTTTAATCCTAGCACTTGGGAAGCAGAGGCAGGCGGATTTCTGAGTTTCAGGCCAGCCTGGTCTACAGAGTGAATTCTAGGACAGCCAGGGCTGTACAGAGAAACCTTGTCTCGAAAAAAAAAAGTGCTCTTCCTATAGCAATAGGTCTACTCAACTTTGAATAAATCAATTCCTGTAATTTTTATACAAACCTTCCATAGTTAAGAAAAAAAACTTAAAATTTTAATTTTTGTGTATTTAACATCTTTCTCATATAAATGGGAAAAGAAAACCCCCAACTCAAAACATGAGAAACCTGACTAGTAAAATCCAGTTATTTGTAAAGCAGATATAGCTGCCTAAATTCTGGCAAGGTACAAATGTCTTACAAGTAATGATAATTTAAGCAACCCGTACAGTCTCAAAGAGAAAACCCAAACTGTCATGTCAAAAGATGGAAGAAAAACCTGCATCAGTGTTTATGCTAATTTGGCCAATTAGAAATAGAAGGTAGTCCCTTAGAACTCATTAAAAATGGATTCCAAGCATTGCACTTAGCGATGAGCTATTTAAACAACCCCCTTGAAGATGAGGACTAAGAAGGTGCCTCCAGCCAGCACCCTCCTCCAACACTGCATTGCAATTAGGAAGTGCTTGCCAGGGACAAGGGAAAAAACGTATAGACTAGAAGGAAGAAAATTAACTCATTTTGAGCAATGAATGGCAGCTCAGAATCCCCCAAAGATGTGGTGGGTTAAATCAGTACAATTAAGTGAATTCAGACAGGTTAGTGACAAAAATAACATATAAGAACAGAAATAATCTGTTATTTAAAGATATAAAGCATACAGAACAGATCTGTACAAAGACACAGACAATCTTTATGAAATAAGCAATAACTCCCATTGGAATATATTCAAACAGAACTATAAAGAGATGTCTAACATCCTTTGAGTAGAAATCCCAAAGAGATTGCAGAACCTGTAAGCTAATTCTCAAATACATACAGGGTTTTGAGTATGGAGTTCACTGATACAGAGCTAGTCTTATGTAGGCTGGATACTGCAAACCTCAAAAAGTAAAATAAAGTCCATTGGTAAAAGGCAGATGTCCTTGAAAAGGGTCACTTGTAGGTCAAAAGTGAAGGTATAGCCTGGCTTTGGATCTCCACAGTACATTGGCATGAAGAGACATAACTAGACCAGATCAACTGAAGGGAGATCCCAGAAAGAGGCTTGCACACATTTGAGAAAATGCAGTCATCTCATCTTGGGTCAAAAAAAAAAGGGGGGGGGGATCACTTCAATATACTATGGAGGCAATTACTTATTAATACAAAAATAATATTAAATTTTACAAATGCTGTACACTCCAAAACACGTGGTTTACTACAGGTGTCAACTTGTGGAGAATTTAGGGCATCTCGATATTTGGTCAAGCATTATTGTATGTGATTTTGTGAGGATATTTTTTTTGATGAAATCTAATGATTTATGAATATACAATACATACTGGCCTCTTCTAAGCCAAGGAGAATTTTCCATCAGACTGCCATCAGACTGGACCCACACAATCAATGGTTCCTGAGTTCCCAGGTGAATAAGTAGATCCTGGATTCTGGACTTGCACGCTATATAATCAATGTGACCTGGTTCTTTATTCCCCATCCATCTTCTACCACTTATCTACACACCCAGTGACTTCTACTGTCTTGAGAAACCTGATTAGTGCATTTAAAGGATTAACTGTGAAAAGACTGTAGAGTCAGAGTATATGGATGTTAGTTTTATACCACACCAAGAATGGTTAGCATGCTGGGAGACAGGATTTTCTTTTTTTCTTTTTTTTTTCCGAGACAAGGTTTCTCTGTGTAGCCCTGGCTGTCCTGGAACTCATTCTGTAGACCAGGCTGGCCTCGAACTCAGAAATCTGCCTGCCTCTACCTCCCAAGTGCTGGGACTAAAGGCGTGCGCCACCACTGCCTGGCCGGGAGACAGGATTTTATAACCTTTTTTTTTTTTTTTTAAGATTTATTTATTTATTATTTGTAAGTACACTGTAGCTGTCTTCAGACACACCAGAAGAGGGCATCAGATCTCATTATGGATGGTTGTGAGCTACCATGTGGTTGCTGGGATTTGAACTCAGTACCTTTAGAATACCAGTCAGTGCTCTTAACCACTGAGCCATCTCTCCATGAATCTTCATACACGGGCTGGACCTAGGCCTCTCCGCTCATATGTAGCAGAGGTGCAGCATGGTCTTCATGTGAGTCCCAAACAACTAGAGTGGAGGCTATCCCAAAAGCTGTTGCCGGTACGTGGGATATGTTCTTCTAGCTGGGCTGCCTTGTCTGGCCTCAGTGGCTAGCCTCCCAGAGGTTTGATATGCCAGGGTATGGGACAGCCCACTCGCTCAGAGGAGAAGGGGAGGGGAAGATGGGAGAAGGACTGTGGGAGAGGGTGATGGGGAGGACAGTGAGTGGGATGTAAAGTGAACAAGTAAAAAAAATTAATTAAAAAAAATCTTGGGCTGGCGAGATGGCTCAGCAGGTTAAGAACACTGACTGCTCTTCTGAAGGTCCTGAGTTCCCATCCCAGCCACCACATGGTGGCTCACAACCACCCGTGATGAGATCTGACGCCCTCTTCTGGTGCATCTTAAGACAGTTATAGTGTATTACACTAGAGCAAGCGGGGCCGGAGAGAGCAGGCCGGAGCAAGCAGAGGTCCTGAGTTCAATTCCCAGCAGCCACATGATGGCTCACGGCCATCTGTACAGCTACAGTGTACTCATACACATAAAATAAATAAATAAATAAATCCAAAAAAAAAAAAATCTTTACTGTCATCTTGAACACATTAGGAAATGCCCAGGGCATTAATGAGAAGCACCCCTGCGTATGTCTGTCTGAGAGCTTCCCCCGAGTGCTTCCCCCAAGCACTTCCAGAGAGGCTTAAGGGAGGAGAGAAGACCTTTGGTGGATGGAGGCAGCAGCATCCTATCGGCTGAGTTCCATGACTGAATACAAAGGGGAACAGGACAAAAGCACAAAGAGAGATGGTACCAGCCTACTCTGGATGGTGTGATCGATTGCTGTGATGGTTCCTACGAGCTCGGCCCAGAGAGTGGCACTATTAGAGCGAGTGGCCCTGTTGGAGTAGGTGTGGCCTATTGGGAGTAGGTGTGCCACTGTGGGCGTTGGCTTTGTTCTAACTTCCTAGAAGCCAGTATTCTGCAAGCAGCCTTGAGATGAAGATAGAGAATTCTCAGCTCCTCCTGCACCATGCCTGCCTGAATGCTGCCAAGCTCCCGTGTAGATGATAACGGACTGAACCTCTCTGAACCTGTAAGCCAGCTCCAATTCAATGTTGTCCTTTATAAGACTTGCCTTGGTCGTAGTGTCTCTTCACAGCCCCAGAAACCTTAACTAAGACAGTCTCCTCATGCCCCAGTCACTGTCCCTTCTTGGCACCAATGGCCCCTCTCCTGTTGTCTCAGCTCTTGAGCCCCAGCAAGCCCTTACCCCTTTAAGCTGCTTCTTGTCAGGTATTTGGTCACAGCGACAAGAAAAAGAACTGTGTTGCTGGGCGGTGGTGGCGCACGCCTATAATCCCAGCACTTGGGAGGCAGAGGCAGGTGGATTTCTGAGTTCGAGGCCAGCCTGGTCTACAGTGTGAATTTCAGGACAGCCAGGACTACACAGAGAAACCCTGTCTTGGAAAAACAAAAACAAACAAAAAAAAAACAAACGAAAAGGAACTGTGTTAAAATGGGCGGGTTCAAAGGTCACAGGATTTTTCCTGCTGCCCAAATAATGGATTAAAAAAACGCAAACCTCAGCTGAGTAAACAGACATGAGGCCGCCATGGCTATTTGTGCGGTGATGCTGAAAGGGAGCAGAAAATATCCTGGATCAGAAAGATCACCACAGAGCTGCCTCCAGTAAGAGGCAAATGCACTGAGGCGGGTGACACAGACTGAGATGGGTGTCAGATTGGAAGATTCAAGTTCATCTGCTACTCAGTTACTGAAAACATTTCCTGGATATGGAATATGCCAGGCCCTGGGGCCCAGTAACTAATAAGACAGTTCCTGAGAGCAAGAATCTCAGAATCCGAGGAGGAGAGACATTCATAAAACACCGTGAGGCCACGCCCAGCCTTTGCAGTCCTCCCTGGTTACCATCATTCATTCATGCAACAGTTTGGTCCTGCAATGTTCCCCATACATTTATGGGGCTATGCTCTCCTGGGGAGAGCTAGTGGGAGGTGGTAGACTCTTAGAAGGAGGGGCCTAATGGGAGCTGTCAGGGGAAATATGTGGAGCCTTGCCCCCAACCCCATCCTTACACAGGAGGTGAATACTTCTGTTTTGTCCTGGGTTCCCAGCCTGACGTACTTACTGCCCTGCTTCATGAACAAACGCTGACCTGAGGATTACAACCTAACAAAGCCCGGGAGTGAAAATAAATCGCAGCTCCTTATGAGTTGAGTATCAGGTATTCGTTTCAGTAATGGGAACTGACTTAATGATCGGCATTTCTACTTATGGTCGTCCCGGACCTCGTGTTACCTTCACTGCCAAAGAATCATGGGATTAAGCGGGGGAAGGAGGAAGCAGAAAAGAATGACTGGGAAGAAAACACAGGGTGGCAACACAGCACACACATCAAGGAGAAGTGCAGTGGGACTGGAAGTCGGGCCGAGCATTTTTATAGTCTGGAGGTCTGGAAAAACTCTGGACTCAATTCTAGGCCTGACCAGTTTCCTCAGCAGAGGTGTGATGTTACCAGTGCTGGTCTCTGCGGGTCTCTAAGATTTCCTCCTGTATTTTATAGAGATCAACTCAGACCAGACAGACTTTAAACCTTTTGGAGGATCAAGGCTGCTTGAGTTTAAAATGTGGGTGTGGTAGAGGAAGAAGAGAACATTTCAGGTTATACGTACATGCATGTACTTTTTCATTCATTCATTCACTCATTCATTCATTCATCTATCCATCCATCCATTGGTGTTTTGCCTGCATGTTTGTCTGTATGGAGGGTATGGGATCCCTTGGAACTGGGGCTATGGAGAGTTGTGAGACACTATTTGGTTGTTGGTAACAGAACCCAGGTCCTCTGGAAGAGCAGTCAGTGAGTGCCCTTAACCACTGAGCCAATTCTACAGTTCATACGTGGCTTTACATTTTTTTCACTATTTATCTATTATGTGTGCATTAAACCCGAATGTTTATGAGCACTGCGTTTTTGCAGGTGCCTGCAGGATCCAGAACAGTGTGTTAGATCCCCTGAAACTGGAGTTCGAGCTAGCTGTGAGCCACCTGATGTAGGGGCTGAGAACAGATCCTCTTAAGAGTGGCAGGTGCTTTTAACTACAGAGCCATATCACCAGCCTCTGGCTTTTTTTTTTAAAGCTAGGAAAAAACCAAGGACTTACACTCGGCCCACCTCCATGCATCTTCAGAGCTCGCACGGTGGCCACCAGCACAACAACGTTGGGCACCAGGCCAGAAGCTCGGCATTTGATGTTGAAGAACTTCTCCATTCCAATATCAGCCCCAAAGCCTGCTTCCGTCACTGTACAGAAACAAGTAGGGAGTGAGCTATTATTATCAGAACACAGCAATCAATGTTTAACAACAGCACAAGCGATCACACTAGCCCCTACCCCGGCCACATGGGCCACTGCAAGGTGCTGTGTCTTAAGCCTACAAAAAGGTGACCTGGCATCTCCCTCACAAAGGAAGATGCTTAACTTCATCGCACAAGGCAGGTAGGTCTCTACCCTGTCAGACCCAACAGGCCACAAGGACTCACCACTGTAAGGCCAAGAGCTATCTTCCCAGTATTTACTCCATCCAAAGCTTTTCTTTGGATGAAAAGAACCACATAGATGAGGTTTTCAACCTTGTAACTAGGCTCCAAACTTTATCAAAGGGTCAAGCATACATTAGTCTTTCTTATTTTCGGGCCCCTGATCAGTTCTGTTGGTGAGCAAAATTCAAGTGAGGGAGGTATGGCTTAAGGATACTGAGCGGGGGATGTGAGGAAAGACAGTGGCTTGATTTCAAAATCCTATCAGACTCCTTTCCAGTTGATAGAAATGGTACTGTGGGGGCTCAGTGAGTGAGAGCAAGCCCTTGTTGCACAAGCATGAGGAACTAAGTGCAAATCTCCATAACGATGAAAAAAATCTTGGTGTGACTGAGTGCATCCGTAACCCCAGCACAGTGGAGGGCAGAGACAAGATTGCTGGGGTTTGATGGCCGACAGCCTAGCTCCAGGTTCATTGAAAAGAGATCTTGATTCAAGAGAAGAAGGTAGGAAGTGATAGAATCAGACATCCCATGTCTTCCTCTGACCTCTGTGTGCACATGAGCACACATATATATACCTGCAAACTCGCCCCCTCCCCCAAGGCATGCTTTTGTGACATTTGTGGAGGTGACATGGAACTCGAGTATTGCTTTCCCAAACCACAATCGATACTGGGTCAGTAGTATTGCCTTCCTACCCAAGAGAGAGCTCCAGGGCCTTGGTATTTAGTGTGTGATCCATGGACCAAGAGCAACAGCATCCCTTAAGAGCTTGTTAAAACGGTGGACTACGGGGCCCATGAGATCCACTCAACCAGAACTAGCATTAAAAACAACAAATTTGAATTGATTTAATATGCATGAATGTCTTGCCTGCTTTTATATCTGTGTACCATTTGTGTGTCTGGTACCTGCAGAGGTAAGAAGAGACCATGGGTCCCCTGTTACAGACAGTTATAAGCCAGGTGGGTGCTAGGAATCAAACACAGTCCTGTAGAGCAGCCAATGCCCCTCATTCTACAGCCCCAACAGATTCAGTTTTTTCTAACAAGATATTCATGTACAATGATTGTTCATTATCATTTGGGAAAAATACTATTGATATAAAAAGTACTTTGGAATGGGGACCGTCTACTGACAATATGACTAAGGCCACAATTAGTGGTGCAGATAGGAAATAGAAGTAAATGAGTTTACTGTGGTCTTTTAAAACACTAAGGGTTACTGTTGAAGCTAGCACAATGCTTGCCTTGCATGAGGGAATTCCTGAGTCCGCATCCTCAGCAGCGTCAGAGAAAAGAAGTAAAAAGCAAACAAATGAAGATATGGCACTAGTATTCATGGGAAATAGAAAAAATGTTAAAAAGATTTACTTATTTATTATATGTAAGTACACTGTAGCTGTCTTCAGACATCCCAGAAGAGGATATCAGATCTCATTACGAATGGTTGTGAGCCACCATGTGGTTGCTGGGATTTGAACTCAGGACCTCCAGAAGAGCAGTCAGTGCTCTTAACCGCTGAGCCATCTCTCCAGCCCAGAAATAGAAATTTTAACAAGAACTGATGGAAATAATTTTTTCAGATGTTATTTTAAACTATATATACCCTTAATTCTTGCTTCTTCTTTTAGCATTCTATGTACCTATTTTTTTTTATAGAATACACACAGCTCTATAATCTCCTTTAACTTAAAAGTACAATTTTAATTCTGTACTATAAACTTTTAGAATTTGTGATTACAAAAACAGTAGCTTATAATTTTGTTTAATTGAGGTGCCAAAATTTGTAAAACTGTTCCTTCTGTTATTGAACAATTGGGCAGTCTCCAGCATGCAGAAAGACACACTGAATTCGTGCTACGTATGAGCTGTAATCTCTTTCAAAGTATATTCTTGGAATAAATTTCCAGGGGTGAGGTTATGGGCAACAGGCATAAAACATTTTTTATGACCACTGATATGCACTTGACAAGTCAGTTTTATGGTTTGAAATTAATGTTTTAGCTTATTATAGAAAAGACTAGGTTTCAGAGCTTTGTTCTCATTTATTCCCCTCCCCCACTGCCTGCTCTTCCCCTCCCCCATTGCCTGCCCTCCCTGCTCTCTGATTCTTTTACTATTTTTTCTTTGAAAAGATTTATAGCAGAACAATTGTAAGAATACCCCTCCTTCACACGGCAGATGGAACCCTTCTCATGACTCCATCCACTGTGGGCAGAGTTAGAAATGGTTTCTAATCCCCTGCAAGGAGGCCCTGAGAGGTGTCTACATAAAGAGGCTTATGACGCAAAGGAGATTCTAGGTTGTTGGATGTTGGAGATGTAACAGAGAAAAAGAGAGATTGAACTAAGAAGAGTATTTCTCTTTCCCCGCTTGCTTCCTGACCATGGATGCAAAGCCATCCACTCCTGCTACCAGCCTTGCCCACCACAACAGACTACAGCCCCAAACTGGGAGCCCGATGCACTGTTCTGCTTGGATGTTGCTTTTCTCAGTGTTGTATCACAGCAGCAGGGAAAGTAGCAACACAAATACCAAGCCCTTAGACACCTGCTCAGAGACGCAGAGGATTGTTTTGACAACCATCTCTCGTCTGTCGTAACTCTCAGCGTGGTCCCCGCACTCTACTCCACTCACAGGTTTTCTGTTACCCCCAAGGAGAAAAAGTTCTGAGCAGGAAGACTTTGAAGCCTTGCTCATGTAAACCATGTCTGTTCTGTCTCCCTCCACACTCCAGGGCGGAGAGGGTACTCAGTTTGGTACAACGCTTGCATAAATACAGGAACATGAGTTTGACTCCCACAGCCCATATTATAAAAAGCCAGCCATGGTAGCTCATGGTTATAATCCCAGACTGGGCAGGGAGAGGCAGGTAGATCCCTGGGGCAGGACAGGTAGCCAGTGTAGCCTTCATTGGTGAGTTTTAGACCTATAAGAGACTGTCTTCGAAAAGGGGGAGGGGGGGTTGGGTGGGTGACACACTGAGGACTGATACTTGTGGTTGTCCTCTGACCTCTGCACACATTCATACCCACATGCATGCACACTTGCGGACACACACAATGATGTGCGCGCGCGCACACACACACACACACACACACACACACACACACACACACCCCTCATTCTATAGTAGCATCAAGCCACCGAGCTTCCTGAAACAAGTCTGCTATATTACTATCATCCCTGCTATTCTTTTCCCACCTTGAAAATTCCTTTCTTTCTTCCGCTGCTCAGACACAGCATCTAAACCTCAGTTCAATGGCTCACATCCTAGAAGCTTGCCTGGGTCTCAGGCAGGGGAATTTCTCTTCTTGTCCTCCTGGGCATCTTCCACTTCTGCTATTGTTTCCCCCCTCCCCCACTCCAGAGATTTGCATCCTCATGAGCAGGCTTTGCTAGCTCTTCCTTAGAGAAAGGAACTGCCTTACTGTCTCCAACACCTAACACAGCCCCTAACTTATAAAAGTGTATAAATGAATAGCGTGGGACTCAACAGCCAATGCAAAGGTCACGACTCAACAGGACAGACAGATTAAAAATAGGGAGAAAAACACGTCAGTCTTACCTACCACCCTTTTTTTTTCTTACAAAACTTGACAAATAATCATAGATGCAGTGGTGTGAATGCCACACGTATCTGACAATGAATGATGATGTCATCGCCTTGAGTGCCTAAATAGAGAAATTAAGCCCAATTCCGAACTTTAAGACACAAACTGGAAATAAACAAGAGTGGAGAGAAGAGAGTTAGGGGAAGGAAGTGGGTGGTGGCTGGGAAGGCTCATGGACTCCAGCTGCCAAAGCAGCTCAGGAAACAGGGAAGAGCCAGATTCCCAGGCTTTGAAAGCTGCTCTGTTTTCTGAGCATGTGACTACTCTTAGGTCGTTGGTTTCCATGCTGCAGGCTGCCAAGAGAGAAGGTGAGCAGCTGATGGGTGGTCAGCCTTTACTAAAGCAAGAAGCACTTTGCTAAGCCGTCATCAGTGACTTGGAGATTGACCACTGCAGCCTTAGCCCTGTCCAGAAGGGCCTCGATGAGAAACCCACACTTGTGAGAAAGGACAGGTCGCTCTTGCTGTAGGTTTGACTTCTTCAGGACTTCCTGAGAATCACCAAGTTAAACCTCCGTAGTGATCTAAAAGAAGCAATTTATTCCCTTATCTTCTTGGCTATCCCTAATAAAAAGTTCAAGAGCCAAGCCAAAGATCCATCTCATGTTGAGTATAATAGACGTATCCTTAAATCATGAAGCGAGTCAGCTTAGCATGACTTGGCTTTCCTGAAAAGCATGGACTGCAGGTTTCTGAAGGCTGCCTATTTAAAAGAGGCTTGCGATAAAAAATATTTGCGCAAGCCCGAGCCATTATTTGTCTTGGCGATCTCTTTTTGTTACAGCTCTTTCACTTACAGCATGAATGGAAACAGGAAATGCTGATGGATGATGGGCTCACTGAGTAAGCACAGAAGTGATCCTGCAGGACAGCTTGATTCAAATGTCAAAAAACTACAAGCAGCTCAGAAAAGGGGGCAAGGGGCCCGTTGGGTCCCAGCTAGAAGGGACTAGGAGCTCTGGGTGGAGAAGGGGGCTGACGCGCAGGCAGCAGTCTTGGCCATGACAATCCTCAAGAGCACTCAAGAGTCCTGGTGTAAAAATCATAGAATAGGAATGACCAGGAAGGCCACAAAAATGTGACACTGCCTATGACATGAGGCAGGCCATGTGCTCTCTACACAACCCCCGAAGGAGGGAGCTTGTGTTTGCCAAGTTTCCCTAAGTTATCTCTGGCTCCTTGTATACAATGAAGAACTGGGGTGACAACTCTCATATTTCAAAGTAAACACCCATCTTTTTGTTTGTTTGTTTTGTTTTGTTTTTCGAGACAGGGTTTCTCTGTGTAGCCCTGGCTGTCCTGGAACTCACTCTGTAGACCAGGCTGGCTTCGAACTCAGAAATCCGCCTGCCTCTGCCTCCCAAGTGCTGGGATTAAAGGCGTGTGCCATCACTGCCTGGCAATATCCATCTTTTTAAATATTACCCTTTTCTAGAGAAGTCCTGTCAAACACAGGCTCATAAAAGCCCAAGAACTATGAGGAATTTTAGGATGGCATTCTCTAGCCTTTTTCTAGCTCCTAAGCCTCCGGCACCTTCTGGAGACTGGACGAGGGACCAGTTGTGGGTCTGGGCTCCTCTGTTGCCTGAACAGGAGCTGCTCTGACTTCGCTGCATGTTTTGTGACCCACAACACAACACTTCTCAATAAGTGTGAGCGTCTCAGAATTTTGGAAACGCTTTCATTCTTTTTTCTCACTTGACAGGTCCTGAGCCTCTGCTGCCCTGTGGCGCGTCTACGCCATTGCCTGCCGGGAGGTGTCCTCATTTACTGAGGCAGCCAAGCCCACAGCTGCTTGGCTGGGGTGCTTTGCTTACTGCTGTGGTGAAGGTAAGGAGGCTAAATTACCCAGTGAGCAAGCAGCGCGACTCGGCCTTCCTGCCGTTTTCAAATCCCATATTCTGCGCCTCCCTATCATCTACCTCCCCCTTCTCCCTTTCCACCAGACTCTTTCCCAGGAAGCCTTCCTCCCTGGTTATCATTTTTATTATTTGCTTTGGGGCCCTCTGCACTTAATTATGATTGCTTGTGTAAGCAACAGTGACTTTGCAGTAGCTATACCACCTAGGAATATGACTACCTCCTCCGAAGCAAGCATTAACTTCATTAACTGGGGGTGTCAAGCCGGGCGGTGGTGGCGCACGCCTTTAATCCCAGCACTTGGGAGGCAGAGGCAGGAGGATTCCTGAGTTCGAGGCCAGCCTGGTCTACAGAGTGAGTTCCAGGACAGCCAGGGCTACACAGAGAAACTCTGTCTCGAAAAACCAAAACAAACAAACAAACAAACAACAAAAAAACAAAAACCAACCAAACAACAGCAAAAAACAAAAACAAAAACAAAACCCCCTGGGGATGTCAACATTAACTGCTTATAGTCCTCCTGGGTGGGGGTGTCACCAATCACTATCCCATCCGTGATGGAATGTTGATGTGGCCTTTTCTTCTTCTATACTTCAATTTCTCCCCTTTCCCCCAGACAGGGTTAGACTATGTAACCCCTCGGCTGGCCTAAAATTCACTATGTGGACCAAGCTGGCCTCAGACTCACAGAGAGAGAGAGAGAGAGAGAGAGAGAGAGAGAGAGAGAGAGAGAGATCCATCTGCCTCTGCCTCCCAAGTGCTGAAATTAAAGGTTTGCGCTTAGGATTGAAATCGTACTTATTTACTTGTACGCAGGTAGATCTGAATTCCACCCCGCGTCATACTTAGCGCTGGCTGTTCTCATAGCTCACCCCCTTTAACCCATCCCTATGGTATTGCAAACCATACAATGTCACTGAGTTCCTCCTGAGTGAAGTGATGTTCTTTCCTGCGTCCCCTCGGACAAGTGGGAGTGGTGGAAAGTCAGCAGTTTCTGGAGATATTTTTGGTCACCACTGGCATCTAACTAAGACTCACTGCTAGGCATCTTAACATGCTCAAACCTTAAAAAGCAAAACAACAACAACTCCACCCCACTCAGGCAGCTGGCGGCGAGTCAAGCAGAACAAAGGAATGCTGGACTTTCTAGACACTCCCTCTGAGAATATTCCGGACGCACCAGAGGCTAGACTACAAGGGCTTATTATGTTAATCACCGTAACCTCATCCACTGAGATCCCGGGGTCTGAGCCATCCGCATAAAAAAATTCTGCTCAGCACAGCTTTGATGTATTGCATCAATAATGGGGTCAGTGCAACTTGGCAACTGAGGACTAAGGTGAGCTCACACTTAATAGCCTGAGGAGGAAGGAGGGGCGAGGGAGGGGCGAGGGGAATGCTCAGCGTGGGAAGGTGCAGTCGTGCTAAAATGTGTATTTGCTGGGAGGTGGGGGGGGGGATTATTTAACAAACTAGGCACGAGAAGATGAGGCTAAATGGAACCTTTATTGAACATTTCTACCTGACCATTTTTTTCCAGTTTTATTTTCTTACTGTGCTAATACACTTGGAACAAAAGCAACCTGGGGAGAAGAAAGGGTTTACTTCAGCTCACAAATACCAAGTCGTAATCCGTCCTCGAGGGAGGGCCGGACAGGGACTCGAGCAGGAACTGGAACCCAGGCCATGGAGGAGTCAGTCAGTGGCACTCGCTTACTGGCTCAGTCATTGGCATGAGCCAATGAAGTTGGCTCAGGAAGTTTTCTTACATGGCCCTGCCTCACCTGCCTGGGAAGGGTGTCACTCACAATGTGATGCTCCCTCCTGCATCAAGACGAGGAGCACAGGGCAATGTGCTCTGGGTAATCCCTTTCCTCTTTCCACATGGCCATCAGGGCCCTCTGCTTAAAGCCTGTGATTGGAAGGATGGAAGGTTTCAATGATTGTCTCTAGGTTACTCTAGTATTAAGCTGGACTGGAACCCAGGCTCATGGGTGTCCCTTCTCCATACAAGCTTGCTGATGATCCATCAGACAGCCATAGACATTTCTCTAGCTGAACTGCTTGCAAGCGCGCCAAAAGTCCAAACGCCTTGTGCTTCAAGGGTATTTCATTCTTTGGATTCAGAAATTTGTTTTCTCTTAGAGCAATTCATCTGCAGATTACCCATCTACTCTTCTAATTGTTGGTTGCCATGCCAACAGAGGTGGGACTTGGGCAAGGGAGAGTACGTAAGGCTTTGGATGAATCAAGAAAGATTTCGGAGAGGACACTTCAGGGACCATGTCTGTCTGGACTTGATTCCTAACACCAGGTGCAGGCAGGCCACACAAGTTCATTGTGGTGTTCCCTCCTTAGAATCAAGCGGTCTCTCCTCAGACCCCCAGGCACCAGTCTCCTGAAACCAGGCACCAGTTTTCTTGACACTGGCTGGAGAAGTGGGTGACTCTAATTTTCTAGTTTAGATTGTCTTTACTCAATGTACAGCTAGGCTGGGGAAAAGGAAACTGGTTTAGTTTAAAAATTCTCTCTTTCTTTTGCTTTCCAATGGAGGAAACTCTTCTTAAAGCGAGACAGGTTTTCCTTGAGTTTCTCATACTTGAAACGCCTCAAGAGTATCAGCAGAACTACGGACTGAATTTTCACCTTGTTAGGTCACTAAAACGCCCTTTGTTCCATATGCACTCAGAAGATAAAAAGAAAAATCAGTACTGTCAGGTTTCATAGCTACTTTATGATAGCGAGACATTTTCTGTGTGATGCGTGCAAGACAGACATATAATATACAACATATTGAGTTCTCCATTACTCCTGGACGTGAAGTTTGGATTTATGGACTGCTAGAGATCTCATAGTACTAGTCCCTGCAACCAGCTTGGCTCAGAAGGGGCTAAGAAATATGTCTGTACAGGACAGATTTGGTCAATTCTCAAAATGAATTCTTGTAAACTGGGGTGAGGGGGCGGAGCGAAGAAACTGTAGTTTTCATTCACTCCACACTTTACTTTCTCACAACAAATGAGAAATCGCAAGGGAAGCACATATAGGAAGACATGAGGCACACGGAGCTAGGCTTCACTCTGAGGCCCGGTGCATTACAATTTCTGTGCAGGGCTATCGGAAATAGAGATGAGTCTTTACCGGCCCCTTCTGCCCTGTGTAAATACAGTCATTCCTCGCAGCTGCCTGCGGATGAACTCAGGAAGAGTCAGTTCAAAGTCACCACAGCACATGCATGCTGAACTGGAGCTCAAGGTGGGCCAGCCTTTGAGGATCTGTTAGTTATTTTCTCAGGAGCTGAAAGGAGTCTAAGTAAACTCGGAGGAGTCAGCAGATGAACCAGGAGAGAAGCTCAGCTCTATTGTTTCAGCTTAAAGACCAACAGTGACCTTGCTTTAGGCTGTATCAATTGTGAGGCTCTGACTCATCTTAGGTCTAGGAAATTTTCCTAAAAACAAAATCCTTTCTGCTCTGTGGGTTTTGTTTATGTAATCCATGGTCCCTTGATTTTATTAAATGTAATAGAGTTGGAATTTCCAGAGAGAATACAAAAATCAACTTACTGGGCACATATTGTGAAGCTGAAGGAAGAGATCAGTGAAACCACAAATTAACATTATTTTGAAGACCCTTCCCTCTTGCCCCATGACCAGGTTACCACACACTGGGGAAGGCTGGGATTGATGCAGAGAGCGTGAAGAAACTATTCTGGGTGCACTCCGGGGAAGGGAAAGAGGACATTAACAACTCATAATGATTCTACATGCCTTCTATCTCCAGACTGGGGAACCAGAGGCAAGATGCTTGGCAAGTTCACGGCCAGCCTGGTCTCAAAGTGAGTTCTAGTCTAGCCCGAGCTACAGAGTGAGATCCAGTATCAAAAAGCCAATAATAAATAAATAGGACATAGGGACATTTGAATAAATGTATGTATACGGCCACAACGATTTGACAATTTGAAAAGTATCAATGTACTTTAGAGGAAGGATTCGGAACTTGCCTCTTATGCACCACCCCCAGAGCTCATTAGCTGTAGTTAGTTCATTTAGGAACATCGCTAATCATCTTGTTCTGTAGGTTGATTTTGGCCAAAGAGAAATTTAAATTTAGAGCCAAATGTTTAGATAAAAATTAAGGTACGCATGCTAGTTAATTTTTTTTTTTTTGAGACAGGATCTTACTATATAGCCCTTACTGGGCTGGAACTTGATATATAGACCAAGATGGGCTTGAACTTGGGGGGATCCATCTACCTCTGCCTCTAGAGTGCTGAGACTAAAGGTGTGCGCCATGGTGCCCGGTGTTACGTGTTAGTTTTACTTCTCACATAAAAATCTGTGCTCTGGCTTGCGAGAGTTAGCTTCCTGGATGATTGTATGGGGCGAAATCGTCCCCTTGCAGCTTGTGAGAAGTGTGAACTTACACTTTCTCCACACAGAGATGAAAGCTGGGGGCACTCACCCGTATTTCTAGCACCCAGGAGACAGAGGCAGGAAGACCGCCAGCAAGGCCGGCCTGGGCTCCACAGTGAGGCTGGGTCTTAGAATACAACCAAGAGTTCTGCCTGGCTTGGCTGCTAGCAAATATGTCTTAAAACGGAAAGATGGGACAGAGCATTTTTATTTTTATTTTTTTGGTTTTTAATTTATGGTAGTACAGCTAAGGAAGAAAGGTAAATGAATGTGGAGGCGTTTGCATCTTATCATAAAGCCCTTGCAGAAAGGAGAGGATCACGAAGCCGCGGCAACTCGTTCTGACTCGGGTAACTCGACTGCATTAATGAGCAAGAGAAACTCTGATCACTGAGTCTGAAAACCAAGTGAACAGACTGGCTTTCCTTGACGTTCGTTTTACAGTTGCTAGATTCCCAGAAGCCATGATGTTAGAAGGGAAATATTTTAAACTTGAAAGCTATAGGGTGTGTGTGTGTGTGTGTGTGTGTGTGTATGTATGTATATATATATATACATATATATGTATATATATATATATATATATATACATACCCTATGTACACATGTGCAGTGTGTGTATATGTTTGTTTGCTTGTATATACATGCTTGTGTGCACAGAAGCCAGTAGTTTCAGTTTCAGTTTCAGTCGGGGGGGGGGGGGGGCGGGTCTTCTTTGTTTGGCTCCATATCCTATTTTTTCTAAACTTACTTATTTTCTGTATGTGAGGTACACTGTCACTCTTTTTAGACATATCAGAAGAGGGTAACGAACAGATCCCATTACAGATGGTTTGTGAGCTGCCACGTGGTTGCCGGGAATTGAACTCAGGACCTTGGGAAGAGTTTTCTTAACTGTTGCGCCATCTCTCTCGCCCCTCTGCATCCTATTTTTGAGGCAGGGTCTCTCACTGAATCTGGAGCTGACTGATTCAGCCAAGCTGGTGAATGAGCACCAGAGGGCTGCCTGTAGCCTCGTACCCAACTCTCCAGTGCTGGGGAATCCAAACTCGGGTCTTCATACACCTATGGCAGGTGCTTCACCAATGGAGCCATCTCTCTGAACCCTAGGGATGGTTCTTAAACACACATCGCTGATAGAGAATTTACTTCCGCCTCCAGATGTTAGTTAAACATTCTCTGGAAAAAAAATTCACTACCCACGATCTTTATCTAGGGGCAAGAGAACTGAGCCTGTGTGTTCCTCACAGCAGACCCTGGGAGCTTTGGCCCATTCTGCTCCGCATCGGTACCCAGGACAGAGGAAACCATGGAGCACCTCTGATTCCAATATTAGCATCCTGTGTTTATCTTTACAGGTCAGTAGGAAACAGAGCCAAGCAGCTGACTTCCAGGACAATGTCTAAAATACTGATGGACCATGTAGCAAAACAGGTGACACTATTCAAAATGGGATCATGGGCCACAGCAATAAGAGGGCCAGATAAAGACACATACAAGTGTCCTTAACACTCAGTCTACGATATGGAGATGAGTAAAGGAGGTATTTCAATATGGTTGTGAGTGGGTGGATTACTGATTAAGTGATATTGTGACAACTGGCTGATAAGAGGCTCTCTCCTCTGAAAAAGACTCCCCAGCAGTTAGAGGGGCTTATGCTACACTCTGAGGGTAATCTACAAGGCCAGAGCTTAGAGATGCATGACAAGAGAGCATTGTATATACACAGACTCTCCTCTTTGTTCCTGATATACACAAAGTCATGCATGTGTTAAGCTGATAGTGCTGAGCATCACATCACACTGTATCCCATCAGCTGTTGCCTTGGTGATGGTAAAGATGACTGCCTAGCATCACAGTACTTATCTCCAGCCAAAAAAAAAAGAAGTGGAGACCCCAAATTTCCCAGGATGCTGTCCACTGAATGTACGTCCTCTCGTATTATTGAGAAGTTTGTGTCAAACTGCGAGGCAGGGACCATCTGTATGTCTACTACACAACACACAATATTGAATTCTATTTCTGCCTGAATGCATGTGTTCAAAATGTATGAGCACACAACTGGAACAGGGCCTGTGGTCCTAAGAGCTGTGACTTGGGAGGGAAGGACCAGAATTAGGTGCCTGGGCCATCATAGCTGAAGAGTCTGGTGGGGGGGGGGGGGGGGGGGGGAGGAAGAAAATGGTAATCTCAGAGGGCGTGGCTAAGGCCAAGACCAGCTGGTGTCTGGTGTCTGTTGTCCACAGAGTTTAATATAAATGTTAATAGCAGGCCTGGCGGCAGTGGCGAACGCCTTTAATCCCAGCACTTGGGAGGCAGAGGCAGGTGGATTTCTGAGTTCAAGTCCAGCCTGGTCTACAGAGTGAGTTCCAGGACAGCCAGGGCTGCACAGGGAAACCCTGTCTCGAAAAAAAACCAAATAAATGAATGAATGAATGAATGAATGAATAAATAAATAAATAAATAAATAAATAAACGTTAATAGCAATGCCTAAGTGGGCTGGGTGCTTCCTAAGCTGATGGGATTTGCAGGCAGCAGTTCATACTTGCATTTCCCCTGGGAGGAGCGGAACAGATGTGGGCACTAGCCAACCAGCTAAAGCCAGGCAGGTGCGTACTCAGGGCTGAGACATTTTCTGTGCAAACAGAAACAACTCCGGCTGCTATTTCCCACTGGCTTCCAGTGTAGCCTGCGATAGCTCCTGGCTCAGCACGGAGACGATAGCTGTGTTCTCCGGTTTCCAGATGCTCAGCATTTGTTTGGTGTTTATGTGTACAAACACTCTGAGTGCCAAACACCAACCATCTCAACACCACCTGCATCTGTATTTTTTTTCCTCATTTTTTTTTTTTTTGGTTTGTTTTATAAAATTGCATAAATATTTTAGATGAGTGTAGATGGCTTTTACTTTTTTTTTTTTTAAAGGTTTGTTTGTTTGTTTATTGTATATGAGTACACTGTTGTTATCTTCAGACACACCAGAAGAAGGCATCAGATCCCATTACAGATGGTTGTGAGATGCCATGTGGTTGCTGGGAATTGAACTCAGGACCTCTAGAAGAGCAGTCAGTGCTCTTAACCACTGAGCCATCTTCCCAGCCTGATGGCTTTTACTTTTAAAGGGCAGGCAACAATGTCATGCTATAACCTCTACCCGTGCTTAAAAGAACCACGAAAATAGTTTGCTTCCAAAACCCACTTCTTGGTTCAGAATATAAACAAAAGAGATAAGAGCTTAGAGTGGAAACGATTTTTACACACCAGGAACAGGAAACCCTCCAGAGTCCTACACACATATCCCGTGCCTCTCCAGGCTGACAGGAACAGAGCAGTGGTTTCTGCTTTCCTGAGTCAAGTCTGAATCCAGAGCTTTTGAACCAACAGCTGTTTCCCTCGGTCTCACGGCTTTGAGGGTTTTGGGGCTAGAGAGATGACTCGGTGAGTCATGGAGTTCTGGGGCTAGAGAGAGAGATGACTCAGTGAGTGTGCTGCGTGCTGAACAAGCACGAGGACCTGAGTTTGGATCCCAAGCACCCACATCACAGCTGGGCATGTATGTTTGTTAGCTCAGCATCGGGAGAATGAAGGTAGGTAGATCAATGGGGACTCCATGGCTAGCAAGTCTAGATGGAAGGGTGAGGACCAGCCTCCCCAACAGACCTGTCTCAAAAAGTAGGTACTGGGGACAATAGAGGAAGACACGGAACATCAACCTCTGACCTCTACATGCAATACACACGTCGCATAGAGTTCTGACCACATTCCGGCCTCTAGAAGTTCAGCTCTTTCATCAGGAAAACTTGAGGCAAACCTCACATCTCTTCTCAATGAGACACGTCACCCCAACTTTAGTCCCAGAGTTAATGCTGTGCAGGGAGAGAAAACTCTGCACAGCATGCAAGTATACACAAGAAGAAACATTCTGAATGAAAAAAAAAATGCTAGGATGTCTGTTAAGCAGGCCCCGTTTTCTCGACTGAACCCATCAGGATCAGGTTTGCTCACAAATGAGAGGAGCCATGAAGAAGTGGCTCAATTCCAATGAAAGCGTACTTCTCTCTCACTTGAGAGGAGATCGCAGTTGGCGCTTTGTACCAGCTTCTCCTTCATCCGCAGCTGCTGCGACCCAGCATGATTGCCAGGGCCCCTGCCATCGTAACTAAAGGTCCTAATCATCGGGGGAAAGAGGAAGAAAGGCGTGCCCTCTTTCAGAGGAGCTGCTGGACGGGCTGGGGATGTAGCTCAGTTGGTAGAGGGCTTGCTTAGTCTGCACGAGGATTCTATCCCCACCACCTCATAAACTGGGTGAGGTTGGCACACGTCTGTAATCTTAGCGCCCCAGAGGTGGAGGCAGGATAATCCGAAATTCAAGGTCATGCTCACAAGCATGAGTTCAAGGCCAGCCTTGGAAAGAGGAAGAGATGGGGAAAAGGAGAGAAGGAGAGAGCTAGAGAGGGAAAGGGGGGCAGGGGAGAGGGAGAGAGGAGGAGAGGGAGAGGGAGAAATAGGGAGAGGGAGACAGAGGCACTTAGAGAGGCACACAGAGATATATACATACAGAAAGAAACAGAGAGGGAGAAAGAGAAAGAGATGCAGAGGGATGAGGAGGATGGGAGACTGAGAAAGTTAACAGCTCTTGTGAGTCTCCATGATCACCCTCAAGCAGATAGCAGCACTGTCCCGAATGCTTCTCCAGGCAGAAGTGAGCTCATGCCATGTCATCTGTGTGACCATCTGCCTTGTGCCTTTTCCTGAAGAGATGTAAACAAACACGGTCCACCGTAGGTAGGGCAGGGACAGTAAACCAAA
>JADRCD010203077.1:0-34846 GCA_019843815.1 Montemys delectorum
TGTGTGTGTGTATGTGTGTGTATGTGTGTGTATGTGTGTGTGTGTGTATGTGTGTGTGTATGTGTGTGTGTATGTGTGTGTGTGTGTGTGTGTGTGTGTGTGTGTGTGTGCAGTGCCCATGGAGGCCAGAAGAGGGTGCTATGTCCCCTGGAGCTGGAGTCACAGGTGGTTGTAAGCTGCCGTATGTATGTAGGTGCTGGGGACCAAACTCTGGTCCTCTTGCGGGAACAGCACATAGTCTTAATGTTCCTCCGTGTCTCCTGCCTGAATCTCGTCACCTGTACAGAGCTCCACCCTGGGCATTTTTCTCTCCTAACACTTCGACATCTTACTCATTGTAATTTCTGACTGGAAATCTGTTGTCCTCATTGTTTCTGTGTAGGAAAGGTGATGTTTCCCATGGCCTCTAGTATCTTTCAAAATATTCTCTGTTTAGGGCTTTCTTTAATTTAAGGAGAATGTATCTACAACTTTTGTCTTTACTTGAGGTATTTATCTTGTTTGCTGTGCTACAAGTTTCCTAGATAATTAATGGTGTTTTTAGAAGGATTTTGGAAAGTTTCATTACTGTTTGAAGTATTTCTTCTGTCCTCCCCTCCTTTCTCTCCTTCTTCCCCCCTCCTCTCCTCCCTCCCCTCCTCTTCTCCCTCCCATCCTCTGCCCCCCTCCTCTCCCCTCCCCTCCCCTCTCCTTTCCTTTCCTCTCCTCTCCTCTCCTCTCTCTTCCCCTCCCCTTCTCTCATCTCTTTTGCCCTCCCCTCCCCTCTTCTCTCCCCTCCTCACCTCTCCTCTCCTCTTTCTTCCTCCGTATTCCTTTTCTTCCTGAGGATGAGTTTGAACTTCTGATCTTCCTGTCTCTGCCTCCTGTGAGCTGGGATCCTGGGCATGCTGTTTTTATGAGGTGCTGGAATCAAAGCCAGAGCTTCACGAAAGCCTTCTGTCAAGGAATGCCCAGCTCTCCCACTCTTTTTCCGTGATCTGGTATTCCAGTTCCTCGTGTGTTATGCCTTTTGCTATTCTCTACAGTTCCCAGGGGTTCTATCCTGTTTCCGGTTTTCCCATTACAGGTCATCCTGGGAAGCTTTTATTGACCATTTTCAAATCACTTGATTCTTACCTTGGCCATGCAGTCAGTTCTGAGCCTGTTGAAGGCATTTTCTGTCTCTGTTACAGTATTTTGATTTTTAACTGTTCTGTTAGGACGTTTACAACTCTTTGCACTGCTTCTCATACGTTGTCTACTTTCCCCATCCATTCTTTTATCATATTAATCAGAGATATTTTAAAATCTTTGATGATTCAAACATGTGTCTGCTTAGGACTTGTTGGCTTTACCATTTAGATAGATTATATTTTTTTTCTTGCCTTTTTAGTATTCTTTCTAGCATGTAGCCTAAAATTGACAGTCTAAAGTTTGGCATCAGATAATAACTGAGATAAATTGGCTACGTGGCAGCATCCTATTAGTCTTGCTAGGAGCTGGACTTATCTGAATTATCTGTAGGTATCGATGGTGTTGCTATATTTTGATGTCCTGGTTTCTGTTTCTTCTCCTGTTGGGTTTGGAGTGAGATGTATTGCGTGGACTTTCCTGGTTTGGATATCGGGCTGGAGAGACTCCTCAGTACCAGGTTGTCAGGCAAGCATCTCCCCAAGAATGTACTAGTTTGAGAATCCAGGACTGTCTGAGAGGAGGATGATCAACTGTCTCCCAAACACAGAAACCACAGAGGGGAAATACCCAGAATGGCCTGAAGCAGTTGCCACAGTATAACGTTTTCAGGTTGTTCTTGGTAAGAAAGTCCACTGGAAAAACACATTTTTTGATGGACAGGTGAGTTGGCTCAGTAAGTAAAGGAATTTACTACCTGAACTGATCTATTTGAGTTCAGTACCCAAGACCTGTATGGCAGAAAGAGAGAGCCAACTTCTAAGAGTTGTCATTTATCTGCGCACGCGCGCGCACACACACACACACACACACACACACACACACACAAACACTAAACTATTGATTATTTAAAAAAAAAAAACCAAAACTGTATACCCAGTGAGGCAAAGTATCACTGTGTAACTTAGGCTAGCTTGGGATTCGTGACTGTCCTGCTTTGGCCTCCCAAGTATTGAGATTACAGGAGTAAGCAGGCTGCCATGCCCAGTTTCATTGGATTTTCAAAAAATGAAGTGTGTGAGTGTGTGTGTGTGTGTGTGTGTGTGTGTGTGAGTGTGTGTGAGTGTGAGTGTATGAGAGTGTGTATGTGTGTGTGAGTGAATGTGTGAGTGTGTGTGTGAGTGTGTGAGAGTGTGTGTGTGAGTGAGTGTGTATGAGTGTGTATGTGAGTGAACGAGTGTGAGTGTGTGTGAGTGAGTGTGTGAGTGTGTGTGTGAGTGTGTGTGAGTGAATGTGTGAATGTGTGTGTGAGTGTGTGAGTGTGTGAGAGTGTGTGTGAGTGTGTGTGAGTGAGTGTGTGAATGTGTGTGTGTGTGTGAGTGTGTGAGTGTGTGTATGTGAGTGAGTGTGAGAGTGTGTGAGTGAGAGTGTGTGTGAGTGTGTGTGAATGAGTGTGTGAGAGTGTGTGTGTGAGTGTGAGTATGTGTGTGTGAGTGTGTGTGTGTGCATGTGTGCACAAGTGTAGGCCAGAGGTAGATGTCTTCTTCAGTTGCTCATCCACCACTTTATTGAGTTTTGAGAGACCTTCCTTCACTGAAGCTGTGGATTGCTGATTTACATGGCTGGCCAGTGAGCCTGAGGGACCCTCTGCCTCCCCAGGGTTAGGATGACAGGTGTGCTCGGCTTATTGTGGCTTCTTCTTTTTTTTGTTTTTGTTTTTTTCGAGACAGGGTTTCTCTGTGTAGCCCTGGCTGTCCTGGAACTCACTCTGTAGACCAAGCTGGCCTCGAACTCAGAAATCCGCCTGCCTCTGCCTCCCAAGTGCTGGGATTAAAGGCGTGGGCCACCACCGCCGCCCCCATCATGTGGCTTCTTAAGTAGACTCTTTGACATCTGACTCAGGTCTTCATGCTTGTTTGGGCAGCACCTTACTGACCCAGCCACTTCCCTAGCCCCCAAAAGGCATCTCTTAAAACTTTTCTTTTTGGTGCTGGGAATTGAACTCAGGCCGCTAAGCACACCAGACCAACATCTACCATTGAGCTGCAGCCCCACCCTAAACTTGCTTACATATGTCATAAATATATAAAATATACTGTTCTACTCTTGATTTCTATTAATTAAATATCTTGCATGTCTATCAATGTCAATATTACCAGAACAGCTATCTTACTGTTTTATATACTTTAATGAAGGATTCCTGAGTGCGCCCACCTTAGTAGATATTTAGGTTGTTTTTGAATTGTTAGCATTGAACTCAGTGTTTCAGTGACTCTTGTCTGCACCACTTGATATATGGGTGAGCACATATGTTCCCAGACAAGGAACTGCAGGACCACACAACATGTGTGCATCTATCATTTTGATGGATATTGCCACATTTTCTTACATAAATGATATATCTGTTTCAGCTGTACATACACACTCTCGTTTTCCCATGGTTCTCGCGGTGTGGCCCAGGCCTCTGCTCTCTGAACTCCCTGGCTGTTGCCATATCAGTACCCACCCACTGCTGTCCTTACTGCTTCCCCTGCCCTGGCTGCCTGGAGCTGGCAGCAATCCCTGCCAGTTTTGTTTCGGATGAACTCAGAGGCTCCCTTACCACCACAGTTAGGAGGTGCTGAATTCCACTTACACCTTGTTCACTTTTAACAGCTTTAGCATTAGTGCTTGTGCTCTTCTAGAAACATCACTTGCCTATGTTCTTATGAAGAAATATAATCTAAAAATCCTTTTATGACAGACATTAACCGAGGTATAGACTTTAACTCACAAACACAAGAACTGTTGGTGCTTTTAAATTTAAAGTATTTCACTGATGCTAAGACTGAATTGCCGAAATAAACCGTATGCATGATTTTGATGGGACTTTTGGGGAATATAGAAGAAGGGACCTGTAAAAATACAAAAAAAAAAAAGCCGCACATACCCTGTCATCAGGAAATGAGTTCATTGATATTTTTTAATTCACAAACTTCCAGGCAAAAGGAAAGGCCCCTCTCCACTTAAGAGACAAATGTTGTCTAATGTTCCCCAGCTCCCCTGAAACATCAAATATTTATTAACCCACTCCCTACACAGGAGAATCTCCTATTTTTGATATTTATTGAAAAACAATCAATTAGTGATGTGTGAAAGCAGATGCTTGGACTTATGTGTGTGTGCACACAGAACAGAACCCTTTAAATTTAAAAAAAAAAATCCTAGAGATCTTTGATACAAGGATACAAAACCTGGTAGGGGCTGAAGAGATGACTCAGTAGTCAAGAGAGCTTAATGCTCTTACAAAAGACCTAGGGTTGGTTTGCTGAAGACCAGGGTTCAGTTCCCAGCACCTATATGGTACTCACAACCACCTGTAACTCCAGTTCCAGGTGACCCTCTAACTTCTGAAGCACACATAGTCCATACATGTGTACTCAGGCATGCACACACACTCGCGCACACACACACACACACACACACACAGACACACACACAGCATAACATCAATTAATGTATATTTGAAAATAGATGCCGTGTTTGTTTAGTGGTTAATGTATTCCTAGGTGTGTGATAGCACACTGTGTGAGTACAGATATCCCAGCCAGAACCAGCTTCGCTAACCTTGAATATAGGCTTAGAGACTCTGGTACTCAGATACACAGTCTAGATCTGGCACTGGAGGAGTCTGGGAGAACAAGAGATGACATGAGTTGGTGTTTATTTCAGGCGCTGTTGGATAAGAAGAGTAAAGGTTTAGAAGGAATGAAATCTCTGCGATTCCTGCAAAAAAATCCAATCTCTCAGGCTCGGCTTCCAACGCCCTCCTTGGAAATGACTTCATATGTAAGTCTGAAGCTTTTCTTTGAAACACTATGTACAAGGACCTCAGCTGGCTCGTGCTCAGGGTAGTTTGGGTAGAAAACTATAAGATAACAGTGTTAGTGTCTCAAGTT
This sequence comes from Montemys delectorum, assembly GCA_019843815.1. Classification (NCBI taxonomy): domain Eukaryota; kingdom Metazoa; phylum Chordata; class Mammalia; order Rodentia; family Muridae; genus Montemys; species Montemys delectorum. The sequence continues at coordinate 5,049 of JADRCD010203077.1, forward strand.
CTGATTTAAAATCAGTTCCTTCTCTTTTAAATTTCCTTCGAGTTCTATTTTTTTTTGTTTTACATGTCTGGCATTTTGTCTGCACATGTGTCCGTGCACCACATGCATGCATTGACCCATGGAGACCAAAAGAGGGTATTAGACTCTCCTGGAACCGGAGTTATGGAGAGCTGCAAGCTACAATGTGGGTGCTGGGGATGGAAATCCAGTCAGTTTGGAGAGCAGCCAGTACTCTTAACCATTAAGCCATCTCTCCACCCCCCCCCCAATTCTCTCTTAATTTGCATGTGTCAAACATCTAATGCATAAAATATAATTCAAGTGCAATCTAAACCCAGCCCTTTCAAGAATAAAAATACAAAGAATGAAAAATAATTATTAGAAGGTAGTCATGTATGTCCAAAAAACAAAACAAAAAACACAAAGAGGAGGAGGAGGGCAAGGAGGAGGGGGAGAGGGAGGAAGGGTAGAGGGAGGGGAGATGGAGAAGAAGGGAGGCAGGCCAACCGGGTCTGGTGGCATGCCCCTGTAATCTCAGCCCTGGGGAGGGATGCCAGGGCAACAGGATCACAGGTGACTGCAGTGTATTCTCAAAGGAGGGAGGCAGCAGGTAAGCCAGAGCCTCTAAAGTCTGTAGCTTTCTTTGGGGGGGACTCTGGAGGGACATTGACTAGCTGGCTTTGCACTACTGGACCAAGAAAGCCTCCCTCTCCAGGACTCTGATACAGGTTAAGTTATTCGTTGTCTGTCATGGGTGTCAGCCCCCCCACTACCCTGCTGACGGCCTTTACACTGAGAGACCTTAGTCAGATTTCCAGGTTTACTGCTTTTGATGCACTGCAGATAACGCATTTTGAACAGTATTCCCATTCTCTCTTCCTAAGTTTTCCCTATTCTCCTCCACCACAAATTCTTTCCAATCTCATGTGCTTTTTAAAAAAAAAAAATTAATTACTTTATTTATATTCTAAATGTTGCTCCCCCTCCCAGTTCCCCCTCCCAGAGTTCTTCACGCTATCCCCTACCGCTTCACCTCTGAAAGGGTGCTCTCCCAGGGCATCCTCCTTCTCTGGGACATCCAGTCTCTAGAGGATTAGACACATCCTCTCCCACTGAGGCCAGGTAAGGCAGTCAGTCCTCTGCTACCTATGTGCCTGGGGTCTCAGACCAGCCTGTGTCTGCTCTTTGGTTGGTGGCTTAGTCTCTGGGAACTCCTAGGGGTCCAGGTTAGTTAACACTGTTGGTCTTCCTGTGAGGATGCCCTCCCCTTCAGCTCTTTCAGTCCTTCCCCTAACTCTTCCATACAGGTCCACGGGCTCAGTCCAATGGTTGGCTGTAAATATCTGCATCTGTCTCAGTCAGCTGCTGGCAGAGCCTCTCAGAGGACAGCCATGCTAGGCTCCTGTCATGCATGTCCTTTTGGGTTGAGTTACCTCACTCAGGATGATATTTTCTAGTTCTATCCATTTGCTGGTAAAATCCATGATGCCTTCATTTTTTTTTCTCGAGACAGGGTTTCTCTGTGTAGCCTTGGCTGTCCTGGAACTCATTCTGTAGACCAGGCTGGCCTCGAACTCAGAAATCTGCCTGCCTCTGCCTCTCAAGTGCTGGGATTAAAGGCATGCACTACCACTGCCCAGCGATGCCCTCATTTTTAATAGCCAAATAGTATTCACATACTCTTTTAAAAACCCACTGATATTTTGTGGGTTGTGTAAGGACCATGTATGGGAGCATGGGCAACCTCTTGGAGTTGCACTCCTGAAGAAAACTGTCTTCATTCCCCTACCACGATCAACTGCTAGTAGCTCATCAGCTGGAGGTGAGACTTCATGAGCCTGCGCCCCATCCATCCTGGGATTTTGGCAGGCTTGATCTTGTGCAAGTCTAGAGTGTGTAGTGACACACCCTCTGTGAGTTCATGTGGACAATGGTGCTGTCATGTCCAGAAAACACCATTTACTTATAGTCACCCGCCACCTCTGTCTCTTACCCTCTTCCTGTCCCCTCTTCTACGAGAACCCCTGAACCTTTGGAGGAGCAGTGTGATAGAGTTGCCCCACTTAGGGCTGAGCACGCCAAGGTCTCTGGTCCTCTTTGCACTGATACAGTTATTTCAGTCAATTTTTGTAGATGGTGACTCTTACCTACGGTATCCCGATTTTGCCAGTGTAGCTAACTCATGTGAAAGGCACCCCCTCTACACTCTGCCTGTTTTCTTCATTGCTCATAAGCAAACACGAACATACCGTTGCTGGAGGACATCATTAGCTGTACTTGTGGCTGCAGAATGATTCTGCTGGAAGAGGATCCATGCGGAGGGCTAGCCTGACAATCCCACCGTTTCTTTCTTTTAGGTTCTCATTAATGATGTATTAGTCATAAAATAAAAACGGTGAATTTTAATGATGCAGTAGGTAACCCTTAAGACACGGTGTGTTCGAGGAGAGCAGAGCCCTGTCTTACTCTCTTTCAATTCTTTTGGCATCTGCCATAGTCTTATGCTTGAAATAAGTCTTCAAAAACTGTTTGCTGCCTGGGCTGCTGCTCTTTTCAGGACGGCCCCCTCTCTGTCTCTGTAGGAAGAAGGAGAAATAGAAATGGCTGTGATCTACTTGCAGAAGTTACTCCGGGGCAGAGTCGTGCAGAACATGGTGCGTAGAGCCGATTACTGGGCCGGCATTTCTCCCTTGAGAGAAAACAGTGGAAACTGTCTCTGTGCTTGCTGCCTAGGCGAATTCCCTCCTGTACCTTGCTCCCCTGTTCTGATGTATTATAGAATTAATTAACTTCCTCCCTTCCGCCCCCCCCCCCCTTCCTTGTCCATCTTGGGCCACACAAAGGAAAGAAAAGAGGAAGAACCTGCTTGATGTGGGCCACAGCTGTAACTCAGTCTGCACGAACTGGGGAATTGCTAATTCCCCAGACTTGCTCATTATGACTGTATTTCGACTGTTAGAGCGTTAGAAACCAAGAGGGGTTCCCTAATTTTCTATTATGTTTTAAAACAGTTAATTGAGTTTGCATAGAGTGTGCAATATCTGTGCTACAAACACAGAGTAGCTACAGCTCTGAACTCCTGCCATGTGCCCTCATTATAGCTTGTGAGTACCCCCCCCCTCTTACTAGGAATCTCATTTTAGAGGGAAGTACTTTGAGGGGTGTTCCCCTAACAAGCAGCAGACCTTGAGCTGCTCCTGACTTTACCCTTTGGCAGGATGCTCTCTGTTGCTGCAGCACCTTACTACAAAGCCCTTACTGTAACACCTTAGTGTAAAACACACAAATCCTCTTCCATGGTTTTCTTTCCTGAGGGCTGTAGCTCTTGAGAGACTCAGATGTGACAGACCCAGAGCAGCTGGTGAGCACCTGTGCTCAGTACTTTGCTTTCTCCTCCCTCTCCTCTTCGTAATCCGAGGGAGAATCATGCCATACCCTTCAGACAACTGATCGTGTGCTGTGAAGCAGGAGGCTCATTCACTGGAAAGCAATGACCTCCAACAGTGCCATCTCTGGTTTTTTTTTTTTTTTTTTAAAAAGGGTGGTACAGTAATTGAACTAGAGTAAGGACTCTAGTTCCTTAACATGACCATTTAGTTACTACCTTGTCTATGTCCAACGGAGAAAGCAGCTCACTGAAAGCACACATCCACATCCCCATACAGAGAGAGAGTGAGAGAGAGAGAGAGAGAGAGAGAGAGAGAGAGAGAGAGAGAGAGGGAAATACACAGAGACAAACAGAGAGACAGAGACAGAGAGAGACACACAGACAGACAGAAGAGGAGAGGAGAGGAGAGGGAGAGAGGAGAGAGAGGAGAGAGAGGAGAGAGAGGAGAGAGAGGAGAGAGAACGCACTCTCACATGCACCTGCATCCCTGCACAGAGTGCTCAGGGAAGTGCGTTCTTGCTGGTGAACTGATCATCAGTAGGCTCACACATGTCTTCCAGCTCACTGCATGGCCCTTGCAGTCTTGGCCCAAGAAAATAGGCAGATCTTTTTGGATTTGCTTTGGTGCAGATGTTTGAGGGCAAGGAGAAGCGGTCGGAGTTGATCCTGGAGTTGCGCACCAGCCATGCCCTGCAGGAGGATGACAAGCTAGTGAAGAAAGCAGAGAAGCAAGTGACACTGGCTCTCCAGCGGCAGAGGAACCTGCATGAGGACAAGGTTCTGCCCTTTGCACCCTTTCTGACTCGCTGTGCGTCCCCTCGAAGGGTGGTTACTGTTATTACAGCATTGGAATGGCGATAGATGAAAGGATTATAAGAATTATTCTACAGCCAGGCGCACAGCATTCTGGGTAGCCCAAAAATATGAATGGGGGTGGACCCCAGCTGAGAGGAAACTGTGCTCTTCACTTTACTTAAAACAAACAAACAAACAAAACAAACCAAGAGGTTGAGCAGTGATGGTGCGGGCCTTCAATCCCAGCACTTGGGAAGCAGAGGCAGGCTGATATCTGAGTTCGAGGCCAGCCTCAACTACACAGGGAGTTCCAGCACTGTTAAATAGAGGAAACCCTGTCTCAAAAATAAACAAAAACATGCATTTAAATGATAAAAAGTTAAGAAAAAGAAAACCAAAAAACTAACATACCTTTTCCAACTTTAAATTTTCTCCCTTTCTAGTTTTCTTAAACATTTATTTAGTAACTCTGCTGAGCTCTTTCAAGACTGGGCTTAGCAGAAAGACTAAATGAGTAAGAAAAATTAACATAAAAAAAAAGCAGGGTGAGATTTCTGTTAAAAAATTAGCATTTATTTTGGAATTTTGGTGTCCCATGTGGATTCCTCTTGCCGGCTAAGCTGCCGGGTAAATATGCCTCTGCCTCACAATGTTTGTGACTCTCATCAGACTCCCCTGCTCTAGCTGTTGTCACTAAACTAACAACCAATCCCTGCCAATCCAACATTCCTCTGTCTAAGCTTGCTCTTGAGTACTGTCGCTACACTGTAGCTACTTACTCCTGTTCCCAGTTGTCTGTAAACCAAACCTAAAAATGAATCCATTTGCAGAGCGTTAGTGTTAAAGTTGTAGTACTTACGGCAACATTGTTTGACCCACTTTGAATAATACACATAACTCTCCTGCTGTGTGGGAACTGAGCACACATAATAACCAACCTGGGAATGACAGCAGCTTTACTTTTTTTGACAACAATGCCATAGGTGGTCAGTGAGCCCAGGAGGATGTCAATTTTATATGATATCCATGCCATCGATGTTCAGTGGGCTTGGGGGAGTAGGCACAAGGTTGGAGGTGAGACAGTCAGAGAGTCACATGCTGTGCCACCTAAAAGTAGGACGGATGAAAGATGAAGATAATATGTCCATCTATCTAGAGTGTCTGAATCTGGTGGTTCTGGTGTCTTGGAGATGTTCAGGTAGGGAGCACAAAGCCATGAGAGCAGTAGGCTCAAGATGAGATGGGAAAAATTCTTTCCTTGACTCTCTGAGGCACCTAGAGCTAAGGCAACTATGTAGTGGATATCCATGTCAGCTAAGCAAGATGGAAGGGTTATTGGGAAATACCCCTCCAAAGGCTGTTCAACTTCAGGCCTATCGAGGTACTCAGTGCAGGGGTGTGAGGGAGAGGAGCGTTCCACACGCACAGGAATGCTGGTCTTTTTACCTTCCGTCATTTCTGTGGGAAACTGTTGAGGAAACACAGCTCCGTTTTTTGGGATGAATGAATGGTACCAAGTGCAGCAGTAATGGCTTCTAAACATCCTGAGCATCCCTGGCTATGTTTCCTAGAAAGGAAGGAAGCTGGACACGAACAAGCAGATTCAGATGGATCTTAGATTAGCAGCTTAGGAAACTGAGAGCGTTTAGATCCACAGAGGCAGGGGGAGAATCCACCCTTTCTGGTAAGCATCGCTCTTGATACATGGAAGAGTAGCGACAAGCCTAGCGTCACCCTTTTTAGTGTTTACTGCCGAAAAGGACACTGAACTTCAGTCAGGGCTGGAAAGGATGTGGGGGTGAGGATGGTGATGAGGGGGAGCTGAGCTAACCGCTACCCTTGGCTGATATAGCCTGAGCCAGCGCCATTACCCCTGCCACCTTTGAATATCCCTCCCCTTTATGCACAAACCAGAGGGGGCTCTGAGCAGAGCCATCGTGGAGGGAGGGAAGGAGGGACACTCCCTTCTGCTCAAGAACGGAGAGGGGAGCAGACACGTCATCTTAAACACTCTTGTATCTCTGTGAAAGCCGGGGCACGGGCATCCATGCATCAATGGCATGCTCCCGGCAGAGCTCTCCGCGGGTCCCTTATTTTAACCTCAGTGGTACACGGACATTTAAGCGTTATCCTATGTTGTTTTAAAGATGACTGCTAATACCTTTGGACTTATTCAAAGTCTAAAAAAGTACCGAGGTTTTCCACTTTCATGGTATTCAAAGTTTTAAAGTCCTTCAAGCTTACAGGAAAAGACTGGACATTTAAAAATTAAAAGTTGTCATGAGTGAATTTCTAGGAAATTCCATTTTATGAAGTTGAACACAATATTGCTTTTAGTAAGAAGCTCCTCATTTTCTGTCTTCATTTCTGGCCTTCCACATAAAAATTCTAAAAATTGCTAAAAAAAAATTGCTAAAAATAAAAAAAAAAAAGTTTTACAAGGTCCTCTTTGTAACGAGGGCTGTAATCCATCAGGGACTGACTAGGCAATCTGCTTCCTCAGATTTAAGTTTGTATTACATTGTCCAATAAGTGCCCCAGGGTGGGGCCATTGGAGCATAGCATTTCCGGTTAAGGCTGTTCTGACCATAACCTTGCTTGGTCATTTTTGAGTCATCCAACACATAATGGCCATCATTCTGAGAGCCTATCCCTAGAGTCTTTATTGTTTTTTAGTTGTCAATGATTGAAAACCACCTGGGTGATCTGGAAGGAAGAGTGCTCGCGGATATGTTCGACTTCCTGTCCAAAGAGCTGGTGAGGCTGCAGGAGGAGAGGAGGATCCATGCCTTTGCCATGCTGGCTGAGCGCCAACGGCGCATGCGAGAGGCAGAAGAGAGTGGTCGGCGCCAGGTGGAGCAAAGGCGCCTGAAGCAAGAGGACCAGATATTCAAGGAGGTAAGCGTGGGCAGTGGGGCGGGTGGGAGCTCTCCAGAGGGAGCCAAGTGTGACCAAAGACATCCTATACTTCGATTTCTCTGGGAATCATACAGACATTCCATGACATAAAATGGGACTTATGTGTTTTGGTTTTCACTTGATTTAGCCAATATGCAGTTTCCACTCTACATTAGGAAGTGAGGAGGCACAGTGGGGTAAACACAGACCCAGCCCTCCTCTCCTGCCACTTAAGTGACATAGATATGTACGTAGTTCTAGGATTCAAAATTCCTTGAAGGAAGCAAGTGAGGCCAAGAACTAGGTCCTCTTTAAGGAGTTGAGGCCAGAGGCAGACATGGAGAGTTGAAGAATGATGACTAGCCTATGGCTTATGCAACCCGAGGCTGTGGCTCCTCTTTTCTGAGGTACATAATGGAGCGAATGATGAGCTCAGGGACAGGAATATAATCAAGACTATGACTGAAACCTAGTTTGAGATGGCCGAGTAGGAAAGGCAGAAATTTCCGTGATGTCTAAGAAGGACACAAAAGAGTTAAGAAGATTTTTGGGCCTGATTTACGGACCATTTGTATGCAAATACATATGTCATTTTATGTATATACACACATACACATACATATACATGGTCCATATTAAACCCACCTCATCTCTATTATATGACTCAGCTATCTAATGTTCTATGTCTTTGTAGCTTGCTTCCTGAATAAATGCTGAGCTTCATGAGAGCAAGCACACTGTGCATCTACCTTGTGCTTTCTGCAACATCAGCATATGCCCTGCACATATTTGACATTCAACAAGTGTCTTGGTTGATAACGCATTGAACTACCACCAAGATGCTAACATCAGGAAAGCGAGGGGTTCAAGGTTGATATCGGGGTTGAGGGGACATGAAGAATAAGTATCACACACTTAGGTTGCCTTGACAGGCCCTCTAAGAAACAAGTCCTATCTCAGATTTAAAGAAATACTTAGACATAACAATGGCTTTGCCTCTAGAGACTCACAGTTTGTTGAGACATATGCATTCATGCAAAATACATATATACAAAGGTTAATAGTTGATGCTCATGATACTTTGTGTGTGTGTGTGTGTGTGTGTGTGTGTGTGTGTGTGAGAGAGAGAGAGAGAGAGAGAGAGAGAGAGAGAGAGAGAGAGAAGCTAATTGGTTTTGCCTGGGATTATATAATTAGCAAAAGTCTAAAGCTAAGTAAGGGCCATCATGACAGTGGAAATGGGCTGTGATCGGTCAGGAAGGACCTAGTGGCTTCTCAGGCACCAGCAGCAACTCTATGACACTGAGTTATTTCTAATTCATCATACTGTACATGCGTGTGTCTGTAGACCCCCCCCCCCAAAAAAAACCCTCTGAACTCTATTTCATGATTTCAAGAAATCTCCAAAAAAAGAAATTAAGAGCCATCAGGACAATTCAGCAAACCCATGAGTGACCTGGGCTCCTTCTGGCCTCCTGCTCTGCAGACTCTAAGTTCCTGTGGCAACCTAAGCTGACTACTATCATGAAAGGGTCTGTGTCCATGAAATAAAACGTAAAAAGAAAAGGGCAAAGGAAGCCACATCTTTCTCCTTAAGAAGTTTCTGAGGAGTCGAGTAGGTCACTTCAGCATACCTTCTCTTGGTCAGACCTTGGTCATGTGGACCTGACTGGATCCTACAAGTGCTAGTCCCTGGGTACCTGTTCACCAGAGATTCTCTTATTTAAGAGGAAAGACAGAAAGGATGTTGGGAAATATTCCCTAGCCTCTGCTACAGTTAGATACTACTGGCCAGGTCACACTACTGATGACAACCAGGGTCCAAACCAGGTTATCAGTCTGAAGCGGTCATCTTTTGGTGGCAGGTTTTACCAACATCCATGTATGGATCTGTGGTGCTGAGATGGGCTAAATGGGTTGGGCTGCCTAGAAAGCACAGGCACGGTGGTTGAGAAACAGACAGAACTAGTGACCTAACTAGTCACAGAAACATGTGGACTGTGAGCTCATCAAGCAACACCTATGTAGCTTTTGTCTCATTTACAAGAGAAGTTCCCACGTACTATTTTTTTTTTTTTAATTTTTGCAGGTGATTAAAGTTCACCAAAGTACGGTAACCTCATACCTGGAAGACATCATACTGAACACTGAGGAGAGAACTGCAGAGGAACAAGCCAGAGAAGAAATTGAGAAGATCGCTGAGGAGATCAACGACATCGCTTATGAAATGGAGAAACGGTATGCATCGTGAGGTGATGGAAATAGGTGACGTTGGAGCACTGTTATTCAGATGTGCTCTTTCAGGCACTTGGGGCCCCACCAGCAATCTGTAAGCCATGCTTTGACATCCATGACCTCTCTAACATAACTGTGCTGGAACGCAGCGTGGGGATTGGATTCCTCATTTTCCTCCGTCCTTGGGCTTATTTCCATCCCCTGCATCATTACAGTGCCCAGAACATAAAAACAAAGTGGATTGTATGCGTTTGACATTATTAGGATGTAACCCTAAGGTTTTTAGACTTCTACGAACTTGCTCGATTTTTAACATGCACTTCACAGCATGCTAGATAGCGGTCAGATTCCAATTTTTTGAGGAACTCAAACAAGCTCGACAGGAATGTACTTTTTCAGATCGCGGTATTTACGAGTGGCTCTATAGGCCATGCGGGTCTCAGCACCCATCAGCCACTCGGCAGGGGAACAGTGAACTAATGTGTTTATTTGCTCCTTTGCCTATCTTTGTTCTTGTCTGCCAGCCGAACGTACCTTCAGTCAGAGGAGATAGTGGCTGAGTTGGTTTACAGTTTTCTCATCCCAGAGGTACAAAAAGACTTTGTCAAAGAAAAAGGTAAGCTCAGCTCCCTGCCCCTCCCCCACCCCCATGCCTCCCTGAAGGCTCTCTTCCCTGTCTCAGGGCTGTATCTCCAAACAAAGGTGTGGAGTTTCTGAAGAAGCCCTGGATTCTGGCTTCAGAGTCTCACCACCTCCAGCAGAGGCAGGATTGGCTCCAGAATGGTTAAGAGCAGCACATACTGCTCTTCCCGAGGACCCGAGTTCGATTCCCATCATCCACATCAGGTGGCTCACAACCGCCTATGATCCCAGCTCCAGGGGCATCTGACACATCTGACCTCTATGGGCACTAGTGTCCACTTATGTGGGCGCTCCCCCTCCACCACCACACACGCTCCCACATACATGTAATTAAACTAATAAAAATAGAATTTAAAAAGGAAAAGATTCTCCTGGAATCCTCAAACTGTTGCAGCCAGGTCTGATCTCAGGGAGGGATATCATCAGCACAGGACTACAGACAGTGACCCACAAGCCTTTAGCTTGTAGAAAGTTCTGGAGAAATCAAAGCAGAAAAGTGCAAGATTTGCTTCATTAGGGACAAAGGGCTAGTGGACTCTAAGGCATTAGGTCAAAGAACGCTGATATTCCTCCTACACATGGTAGTATAATTTTTAAAGCAGCTGCCCTCTAGCACTCAACGTGTCAACGTTTGCAGTGTCCATTTGTAAATTCTGAGTTTATGGTAGTCAGTATATTCACACACTTCCTGGCCACGACCCTGAGATTCCTAGCAGCGTAAGTGTCGGCAAGCAGAATGTCCATGTTTTATGTTTTCACGGATTCTACCTAATTGCCATACAGGCAATTGCTGTGCCATTCCCATTGGGATATTACAGTGATAAAGTAATATATGTTTAGTGTAAAGGGCTGCTATTTTCAAGATCCTTGGGAATACAGCAAGCCCTTCCTTTTTCCGGGTCCAAAGTTGGGTCAGCCTACTTCAGAGCCATCTTTCCTGAAGGAATTGAAAGAGATGGGATGGAAAAGTGGGCCTAATATTTACCAGACTGAAATTCCCTCCCAACAGCTAGAGCAGAAGGCCCAATTTTGGTTCCCAGCACCCAGGTTGGGTGGCGCACAACCACCTGTAACTCCATCTCTCGGGGATTTGACACTTCTGGCTTTTGAGGGCACCTGCATTTATGAGCAGGTAGCTACAACATACACATACGAAAATTTAAAAGATGAAATAATTAAGAAAAGAAAGTCTTTCTCAGATCTCCTTGAAGGCCTAAGGAGAATGATTTAGAGGGGGATATTGAATGTCGGGAACCTAGAGGGAAATGTCAGTGTGTGGGTGCATGGGTGTGTGGGTCCTCAGCCTTTTCACGTAATGCTGATTTCTTTATATTTTATGTTTGGTTCTTTCTACATCTATACAGAGAGTGAACACTTGGAACTTTTGCTCCTCTCCTCTCCTCTCCTCTCCTCTCCTCTCCTCTCCTCTCCTCTCCTCTCTCTCTTTCTCTCTCTATAAGACAGGGCCTCTCTATGTAGCTCTTGCTGTCCTGGAACTCCCAGTGTAGACCAGGCTGGTTTCAGCCTCACCGAGATCCACCTGTTTGGCCTCCTGGGATTAAGCATGTGCACCACCACACCTGACTTTCTTTCTCCTTTTCGAGTAAGAGAACCGTGTGTTTTACACACATGCTTTACCCAAGTCTAAGATATATTTATAGGCGATTTGAAATGATCTTACATTTTAATAAAGATGTATTTTTATTTTCTCTGTCTCTCTGTCTCTCTGTCTCTGTCTCTGTCTCTCTGTCTCGGTCTCTGTCTCTCTCTGTCTCTGTCTCTCTCTGTCTCTCACTCTCTCTCTGTCTCTCTCCCCCTATGTGTGGTGTGTGTGTGTGTGTGTGTGCGCGTGTCTGTCTGTCTGTCTGTCTGTCTGTCTGTCTGTCTACAGAAGCAAGAAGAGGGTATCAGGTCCTCTGGAGCTGAGGTTACAGGTAGCTGTGAGCTACCTACCTGACATGTGTGCAAGCCAGCAAACTTGGGTCCTGTGGTCTTTGCTGAGTCTTCTCCCTAGCCTAGCTTTCTTACAGTGCATGCCAAGTTCAAGGCAGCACATTAAGCATTAGAAACTGCACATTATCTTAATCTCTCATGAGAGCTATCAGTGTGTTCTCATTTCTGTAAAGGAAATTAGTGGTTGGGAACAACTGACTTGCGGAGTTGAGTGCTGACCAGTGTGGCCTCGAAGCTTTTTCAGCCATATCATTGTGGAGTGGGGTGCTCCGCTATGCGAGTCTTCCTATGGAACATCACCGATATCTGAAGAGTAAGGAACACACAGTACTTTTTAGCATTCCTTTGGTAATAAGGCCTCATATATTACATAGCCCAGGTTGGTCCCGAATTTGCAGTCTTCCTGCCTTAGCCTCTTAAGTGCCGGGCTTACAGGCATGTGCCACCATGCCCGGTCTATGGTACATCCTACTATCCTTAACTAGCTAGCTGTATGGTTTAGAATAAATTATCTAATTAATTCCTTCTGAAAATGCCCTTCTGAAAATGAGGCTGTTATTGATATTCCCTTTTATGGTTATGGTTGAATTAAATTATCACCCACATGTCAATTGCTTAAAACCGTCTCTAACACCAAGGGCAAACACAGATTGCTGACGCCACCATCATTACCGACAGGAACACTTGTCCTTCCCAAGGACTGCAGCACTTGCTGTTGTCTGTCTGTCTGTCTGTCTGTCTGTCTGTCTGTCTGTCCTGAGGCTTGGTAATACACGTTCCTAGGATTTGCACTCAGGACCGCCTTCTAAGCTTCTAGTCTTACGTGTTTCCACCATCGGCAGTGAATCTGTTGCTTCTGGGCCGTGGTGAGGCAGAAAAAGGACAGGAGAGTGTGGCTGCAGAAGTGTGTGCATCTTCCTGCTCTCTGAGAATGGGAAAGGAGTGGTCCAGATCCCAGAGGTGCCCTTCAACAGCACACCCCCGGGAGCCCACTTCCTCCTGGTCCACACAACCAGGACTTAGCAATGGGTTCTTTGTTATGTGAATTTTATTATCTTAAGAAAGCTTTTAAAATCCAAAACATCACACACCAAAGTTAACCAGCTCCAAAGTCTATACAGTCCAAGGAAACTGAACCCATGTAAACTTAGATTTGGCATTTGGATTAACTCTTTGGTAAAACTAGAACCTTGATGACCTGATTAACTCTTAATAACAGGTCTACTTTACTTTTAAGAGTGTCCTTCTAAAACACACCGAAAGCCATTTTTATTGAGAACAGTTAGCCCAAAGCAGAAAATGTGTGTCTTGGAAATTTACTCTTTTCCCCCCTCACTCCTATCTTATGAACACACACTGAGGGGTGGTTTCAAGCAGGAAATTAAAAAGTTCTCCTGTTGCTTTGGCACAGTGAGGAATGCACAGCGGAAGCACATCCTGGCGGCCCATGAGATCATTCACAGCAACACGGAATTTATGCTCCAGGAGCAACTCTTTGAGGACCAGGAGGCAGAGGAGTTTATGCTAGAGCAGGCTGAGAGCCTAGACTCTGAGGTGCCAACTACCTCAGTCTCTGCTGACACATCAACTATAAAGCCTACTCGCGACGAGGGAGAAGGCTAGGTGAGTCTACCTTTCCACCCGGAAGGAAGTCCTGGAGAAGAAGCAGCAGCTCCATTCAGCCTTGGGCACTACTTCAACGGAGGGAGACATGGATGGACTGTCTGTTGTTAAAACAGAACAAAAACAAAAACAAAGCACTTTCACTAAAACTGGCTCACCACATCTAGGTTAGGGTACCTATTGTTGAGTTTATTAGACAGTTAGAGTTGGCTCTATAGCAACTTAACTGTTGTGCAATCTAAAAAATAAGACTATAGGTTATTTTGGGGGAGGTCATTTTAGCCTATAATGCACCCCATCACAAATAAAGCATCGTGGAATGTGTGGATGTTGTTTGTAAAGCTTTTTCTCAGAGGTGGACAAGGTGCGCCTTGGAGCACCATGCTCCTTGTTAGCACAGACACAGCATGCCATAGAAACGATCAGGTTCAGCCTAAACGTCCGCAGTACACTCCAGGGACTGGTGTTGGGCTCAACTAAATGTTCATAGGTACAGAATTAGAGTAGCTCACATTTGGCACAGGCAGCGGGATATAAGACAGAACGCGTTGGGTGAGTCCAGGACCTGCCTGCTGTACAAGCTTTGCAGCTCAGAAGTTAGAATCTCCTGTAATCATTTTATTGGCATAGTTTCCAGAGGCCCCCAAATAGATTTCTCCACTTATAAAAGTCAGCGCACAGAGGGAGGCTTACAGCTGTGATTCCCCCAGTGGACACTAAGAGCAAGTCTTCCCAGTACAGGTGCAGTTTACCCATTGGGGCCGTTTTTTTTACCTTCAGTAGGTAGTTGCTAGGTAACACAATCGACACATTGCATGGTGTCTACCAGCTGAAGAGAGCTGAAGAGTCAGTCCACTGAGAGGAAAGTCCTGCATGGCCCACGGGAGATATATACAGTATTTGGCAATAAATAATAAAATTGTAAAAAAAAATGTTGACAGTAAGCCAGAGAGAACCAGAGAGAATCGGAAACAGTGCTAACAACCTCCAGGGTCTGAATGGCACCTTTTTCCAAACAAAGTTTGCACAGAACACACTATAGAAGAGAGAAGGCAGGGTGCAGAGACAGGATTCCTCACGGGCAAGAGATCATGGTGAAAATACATTGCAAATATTTATGAAAATGCCACTATGGAGCCCGACTTGTCCAGTGATGCACAGCAATTAGCAATTAACAATAATAGAAAACTACTCTTCACAAACACGCCTGCCTGTTCCTAATTTCTGTAAGAGTCAAGAGAATGAATTGAAAATATTTAAAACTTACAAATCAGTATCACACACTATTAGATAACTTGTGTTCTACTCTACCAGCTTTGAAGATAACTTTAAAAGGGGTTGTGGGGGTGAAAAATGTATGTAATACGAATAGAAACCAGGCTATATAAGATTACAAGGGAAACTGAGCAAACCCAAGGGAGCCAGCCAGGGGGAACCAGCCAGGGAGAGCCAACAAGGGGGAGCAAGCCTGGGGGAGACAGCCAAGGAGAGCAAGCCAGGGGATGAAGCCAGTAAGCAGCATTCCTCCACCGATTCTGCCTCAAGTTCTTGCCTTGCTGGAGTTGTGATTTGATTTCCCTCAATGATGGATGGTGTCCCGGAAGAGTGAGTGAAGTGCATTTTGCCTACCCTGAGTTGCTTTTGATCATGCCATCTATCACAGCAACAGAAAGAAAAGCAGGACATATGTCCTTCAAAAAACCAACAACAAAACAAAAATAAAAAATGAAGAGGAGCTCATCCCTCTGAGTCTACCCCATGGCACCTCTGTGCTCTGGAGGTCCTTGGACCACCCCACCCTCTTCTTTTGGCTTCACCTGAACTTGCACCTTTAGTGTGTGTCATGAATTTAGTTGGCTCTCTGAGTTTTCTTTTCTTTTTTTGTTTATTTTTGGTTTTGGGGGGGACAAGGTTTCTCTGTGTAGCCCTGGCTGTCCTGGAACTCACCCTGTAGACCAGGCTGGCCTTGAACTCAGAAATCCGCCTGCCTCTGCCCCCCAAGTGCTGGGATTAAAGGCATACACCACCACTGCCCAGCTTTTTTTTTTTTTTAATTAACGATTTTTGTTTATATTTGTGTTTTTATAAAATTTGCCAAGGACGCTGACTACCTCTGCTTGCCCTGGTGGATGGTTCAGGAGCTCGGGGTCCTGGTTTCAGGGGAAGAAGTTAGAGCAGAGGTCAGGGCTCCCGCTTCTCCTCCTTTCCAGCCATGCTCAGGAGTGACTCAGGCTCCTCTCTGGGCCACCAGTCTGGGGTTTTTAGTAACTACTACATACTGGGTGTTTAAACTGGCTTCCAAATGAAGCCCTAGCCTTATAAATGTTGACTGAAGCCTGGCAGCCCCTCAGTCTTCTTAAGCCATCTAGAGCTTGACAGAGCATCTGCAGAGGAAGAGAGACCAGACAATCCCTCAGAAACGAAAGAGAACATTCCTTTCCTTTCGTAAGTTCCTAATTCGTCCTGGATTTCCCATCTCTGCTGTAAATAACTTGCCATTTTTATATGAGAGGTAAATAGAGACCTTTGTATGCCAGAAGAGCCCCCGAGAGATGATAAAAGCTGTAATAATTTACCGGTGACCTCAGGACTTCTGGCAAGGTGCCCTGCCTGAGCTGGAATCCTACCTGTTCATCTCAGTACAAAAAAAGGCCTGCTGCCAGTCTTGGAAATAAGTGTTCCTTTTTAGTGTTCCCAGCCACTTACGGCACTAGCCCCCAGGGCCCAGGGCATAGCACCCTGATGACGTCCTGCTACCCCAGAGCTTACTAGACAGGCTGCTTCTAGAAGGGTCTGAGAGAAGAAAAAGCTCTCAGACAGTTCCTGGTAGCCCTAGCCAGCTTTCTGCTCTGTGGTTGGAACTTCAAGGTCATACCTGTCTCGAAGCCTTTTCCTCTGCCGCCCCTCCCATTCCTCCCTCTCTCACACATCAACAAGCCCGAGTCTTGTGTGTGGCCTTTTCTTTACTTACATGTAAAATACCACTGTCCAGGAAGCTGACTTAGGACAAAAAAAGCTTCAAAGACACTTTACCTGTCTGGGCAGACGTTGGCCCAGAATTACTTAGAGCCAACATTTAAAACACACTTTCTCTTCTTTATATGCTTTACAGTGAAGACAACTATATAAAAAAAAAAAAAAAAAAAAAAAAGGAAGGGTATATAACAAGAATAAATACGGTAATCTGGTCCTTGCTAGTTCAGGTGTTGGACTTAGGACTTGGGAGTGCCAACTGGGGCCTCTTACTACATTGGACCTGGGGCGCAATGTGGGCAAGAACAAGTATAGTTCCTATGCCTGTGGACGACATAGCCTAAGATTAGCCAAAGAGGAGAATGGTAGATAGACACTGCTCATTTGTCTAGCAGGATGGTCAGCCTCTCCCCGGGAGCCTGACCTTGGCCCATACAAAACACCAAAGACTTAAGCTGAGACCTCAGTGTGCGACCAGGCAGCCACGGCAGGTGTGCTGAGCTCTGGGCAGAGCCATCCTTCCTGATTCTTCAAAGTGGATCCCAAGGGAGAAAGCCAACAAAAGCAGAGGCCACCAAACAGGTATGATTTTTGCCTTCTTTCTCTTTCTGGGAGTCAGACGCCCTCTGCCTCTGTACAGAAGGTTTGGGGAGCACAAATGAGGTCAGAGGTCAGCAATGTGATGGAGTATGGAGGACGGCGACACCCTTTCCTCTCCTCCTCTTCTCCCTGGGTCATACAAAGCGGTGACCCAGGGAGACCGTCTCGGAGCCTGCGTGCCCTGCTACCCGGCCTGCATTTGTGTTGCCAGGAAGCATCTCAGTAGAAACCTTGTGTGTATGATATCAGGTGTAAGACAGGCAGCCGAGCCCCTCTGTGACAGAGCTGGAGTCCCTGACCTAGGCAACACCATTGCTGAAGACCATGAGAACCAGGAACTATTAGCGCTGGCTCCTGGATCTCATCAAGTTAGTGCTGGCAGCCCCCAGGGAAAAAGACAAGCGTCAGGAAGGTCACAAGGAGGCCAGGCGGGGTGGTGCACGCCTTTAATCCCAGCACTTGGGAGGCAGAGGCAGGCGGATTTCTGAGTTGGAGGCCAGCCTGGTCTACAGAGTGAGTTCCAGGACAGCCAGAGCTATACAGAGAAACCCTGTCTCGAAAACAAACAAACAAACAAACAAACAAGAAGGTCACAAGGCCTCACATCCCCATTAGCAGTGTCTCAGTACGTACTGCATCTGTGTACAACAGTCAGCTTTAGACTCTGTCAGAACCTGTCCTGTTATGTTCAGCACCCTAGGTCTTGTCTCTGCCCCACACAGCAGCCTGAGGCGCAGGCCAGAGACATGGCTTTAAGGCTCCTCCACATCCAGGAGCCACCTTTAGGAGACACCTTTAAGATCACCAAACCTCCTCTCTGTGCTTCAGGTGTGGCATTGTCCCTTGCACGTACATGGCAAAGGGCCACCACACAGATGAAAAGTGACTGAATTATCTACATTGAGATGAATCCTTGGTCTCTGATGACATGGCCAGAGTCTAAAGTATTCTGATCAAAGAAGGCCTCTGAACTATGGCTTACCCTGTTGGTTAATAGACTATTTCTTTTTTAATACGCAAAAGTACTTGCTTAAAAATGTTTTGGTTATATAATGAACACAATGTAAACTGTGAACACCAAGTTAGCTCATGGGCCAAATCTGGCCCATCAGCTATTTTTTATCAAAGTTGTATGGGAACACAAAGTCATGAGGCTGGCTTTGCCCTATATTAACAGTGGAAGCAAATGGTCCTTCACAGAAAGCATTGCCTTCTAGTCTAAAGGCAACCAAATTGATGCTATGCGATTGTGAAATAAACATAGTAGACCACTACAAAACTAATTAGACTGTTTTTTGTAGGTGTTGACTGTTTAAATTGTCAAGCTCTGTGTAGAATGAAAAAGCAGTGTAGACACAGATAAGTACTGTCTCCCATGAAAGCAATCGGCACGATGTGTTTGTGCCAGACCACAGCCTTTGCGTTTATGTCTGTGTTCACACACTAACAAACCCAGCTGCCGTATGATTTGTATTGTTTCTCTACGCACGCACGCACGCACGCACGCACGCACGCACGCACGACATGGAGCACGCACGCACGACATGGAGCACGCACGCACGCACACGCGACATGGAGGTCTTCCCCATCTGCATAAAACCCTGTCTCTTTTATTTTAACCACTCTAAGATATTTCAGTGTTTATTTTTAAAGTTTGTGTTACAAGCGTCCATTCAGCATGCACGAGTGTGCGCGCGCACGCATGTACACGCCATAGCGTGAGTGCGGGAGGCCAGAGGATAAATGGCGGGAGTCTGTTCTCTCCTTCCACTCTGTGGGGTCCAGGTCTTCAAGCTTGATGGCAAATGCCGCTTCCCTGCACATGCTCACTACTTCTGGTTCTTAGCTTTTCTGCCACCTTCTTCTGTGAAGATGCCTTGGAGTGAGAAGGGTGATACAGCTGCTCATTTAGAGCTGAGAACTCCACTGCCTTATTAGGCTGACCAGTTGTGAGCCTCTGTAACAATCACGTGCCACTGCATGAAAAAGCCTTCCCTGATGGAGGCCGAAGGATACACTAATCTATGGGTATGAAGATAAGAAGTTAGGGTTCAGTTAATAGTATGACTACTTAGCAGAGTTATAATAATATTGGGTTCCCCTCCGAAGCCTATCACCTAGCCAGCCATGGAGTCTTGGCCATGTTAATGGTACCAGGTTTGACTTCTGCCTCGTGAAGTGGCCCTTTCATCCAATTACAAAGCTGTTGCTCACTCCTGCAACATACCTGCCACTACTTCGGCCGTGTACGTCTCTTGCCAGACCAATCTTTATGATGGCTTGAAGGGCTGGTTCACTTGCAGGGGCAGGGCTGTGGGTGCCTTTTCTCTCCTGGTTGCGTGCATAGAACCTTTCAGCACGACCGAAGCTAGGCACTTAGGGATGACATTTTTAGATCAGAACCAGCTCCATTCCTCCATGTCTTATGACAGGCTGTGCCTGTAGCTCTAGGGTTTTACCATGAAGTTCTGGGGGTGGGGGGCGGGGGGTGGGGATGGAGAACCAAGAGCAACGGCAACAGTCTGTATGTTTGGGGGAAGATCTGTGAAACTGCCTTGACCAACAACTTGAGTGCAGGTAAGCCCATATCTAGCCCTGGGATTTAGATATTATAGCCTATGGTGCCCGGAGAAAGCCATTGCTGTTCCTCTTCTCCCATTATAGGGTAGCTCCGTTTAAACTCCTTTAATATGCACATATATTTTAGGAAGCGTTCACTGCATATGTTTCTATGTGACTTTCCCAAAGGTCTCTAGAGTCGGTTTATCCTTCGCTGTACCCTCTCCCCCATCCTGCCTTCCCAGCTTGGACCCCATCTAACCCTTCCCATTCCATTACTCCCCCTTTCCCTTCATACCACCTTCTTCTAACCCCCTTCCTCGAAATCCCCCCTCCATGCTCCCTTACTAATCTTCTGCCTTCTACAGGTACCCCAACTTAAACACATGCATCTAAATATTCAAAGCTGGCATCTACATATGAGGGCAAACTGTGGCCTTTGTCTTTACCTCACTCAGGACGATGACTTCTACTTACATACATTTACCCGCAGGATTCCTTTTTCTTTGCAGCTGAGGAGTACCTCACTGTGTGTGTCTACCACATTTTCTGTTCATCACTGAAGCCATTATCACATCCTAGTCATTGTGAATAGAACAGCAACAAATGCAGATTTCAGTTTCCTTGATTATAAACCAAAGGACATTTTTTAAAAAATATTTAATCTCATGGGTATGTGTCTGATCCCAGTGTCCATATATGTATGTACCCTATGTGCAGGAACCCATAGAGATCAGGAGCATCGGGTGTCCTGGAACTTGATTTTCCAGTGGCTGTGAACAGCCACATGGGCGCTAGGAGCCAAACTCTGGTCCCCTGCAATAGCGGTAAATGCGCTTACCCTCTAAGCTGTCTCTCTAGGCCCAGCTGAGAATTCTTCTATAATTCTATAATGTGTTTCTCTTTCTTAAAGTTGCCTATTCATATCCTGAACTCATCTTTTTTATTTGTTCAGGTTTTTGAAACAGGGTCCTATGTAACCCAGGCTGGCCTCAGGCTTGCTATGTATCTAGGGTTAGCTTCCTGCCTCTGCCTCCTAAATGCTGGCAACACAAGTATGTGGCTTCGTGCCCAGCCTTAGCTCGTCCTGTATTGAGCCTTCCCCCCGCCCCCTTATTTAAAGGAGTCTGTTGCTTATCTTTGGAGCTAACCCTTTAGTCCAGAGTCATATCCTGTGTCACTTGTTTGACGTGTAGCGTCCTTCTGGGATTGACTCGACACAGGCAAACTTGTTTTCTGCTCTTGGTCTTGCTCTGGGAAGAAGCTGATATAAGGGGGCTTTTCAGCCTCTAGAATTATAAAAGTATTTTTAGCAAACTTTTATCACTTAAAAAAATAGTTCACATGCAATTATTTCAGTGAATTAATCTAGAAAGAGTTTATCTTTCCCTGACTCGTTTGAAACATTACCTTTACCATCACAGTAACATATTTGTCTTCTTAGACTCTCCCTCTGAGCCTCTTCCACTATGGATTTCATATTTTCTAATTTTTCTCCTGAAGATCTATTTTGATTTTATCTGGGTACTATATTGAATTCTCTTAAGGGTTGCATTAAGAGATTCTTTTGGAATTTCTAGATAGAAAGTCATATTTTGTGTGGACAGTAGATCATTATCCCTTCCTTTCTTATATAGCTTAACTTTTTCTTACTGCTGTTTTCGTGACCATCATGCATAAAATGAACAATATCCATGACAGAGAACAGTCGTGGGTTGATGCGCTCTACTGAATGGCCTGTGCACCACACTTCTTTGTTTAGTTTTTGAGATTTATTTTTATTTGTATGGTTGTCTTGCCTGCATGTTGTCTGTGCACCATGTGCGTGCCTGACGTCCACGGAGGCAGAAGAGGGCATTGAATTGCAGATGCTTGTGAGCTGCTCTATGGGCGAGCTGGGAATCAAACCCGGGTCCCCTAGGAGAGCAGCCAGTGCTCTTAACCACTGAGCCATCTAAAGGAGTACCGCACATAGAAATGCAACGTTCCTGCCACGTTCCTGACTTTAATTTCAGATTGTAGATTCCTCTTTTCCTGACACCTTCTGTGTGGGATTCTTTGAAGTCGTGGCTGAGCCTCCTCTCCTCTAGAGGATTTCAGAACTGAGGAGACCCACCATCAGCCTGGGAGTGAGTCACAGACCACACAGGTGGTACACATCGGAACTCAAGTCAATTTGATTATGGGCTTGTCAGGAACTCTCAGCTCAGCTATTTCTTTGTACCTCACCTGGAGCCACACCAGAAGAGGCTGTGAGCCGCTGTGCTGACCTCTGTGGCATCACACTAAGGCAATGACCCCGAGGACACCCTGGTTCATGGGAAGGCCATGACCTCATCCACCGTGCCTCCTTAACCCTTTTGCCTCTGGTGTCCCCTGTATCATCCCAGGCTCCAGGTCTGGAGGAAATAACCCTTTTTGTGTGGTACTAGTGATAAAACCTATATTTTCTTTTCTTTTCTTTTTTTTTTTAAAGATTTATTTATTTATTTTATGTCTATGAGTACACACTGTAGCTGTACAGATAGTTGTGAGCCTCCATCTGGTTGTTGGGAATTGACTTTTAGGACCTCTGCTGGCTCCGGTCGGCCCTGCTCGCCCCAGTCAACTCCACTTGGTGCGGTCTACTTGCTGCAGTCAACCTTGCTTCCTCCGCCCCAAAGATTGATTTATTATTATAAATAAGTACACTGTAGCTGTCTTCAGACGCACCAGAAGAGGGCGTCAGATCTCATCAGGGGTGGTTGTGAGCCACCATGTGGTTGCTGGGATTTGAACTCAAGACCTTCGGAAGAGCAGTTGGTGCTCTTACCCCGCTGAGCCATCTTGCCAGCCCTTATAATTTTTCACTTTAATGAGAACCTTGTCTGTGTATAGAGATTTCTAGAAAATTCGATACATGTAACCAAGAGTTAAAAATCCTGAGTGGGTGGTGAGTTTTATTAGCAAATGCTTTTTAGTCTCTCTCTCTCTCTTCCCCCCCACCCCCCGCTCTGTGTGTGTGTCTGTGTCTGTGTGTAGGGGAAGAAAAATAGCCCCTCAGTCTTCATGGGTTCAGAGTTGGGAGACTTCTATAATAAACGATAGATTAACAAGAGAAAATCAAGATACTTATGAGCATGTAGTACACACACATGTTCCACAGACAGAAAGGAGCTCTTTCTTTTTTAAAAAAAAAAAAAAAAAGATTTATTTTTATTTATTTTATGAGTACACTGTAGCTGTACAGATGGCCGTGAGCTATCATGTGTGTGGCTGCTGTTGATCTCAGGACCTCTGCCGGCCCCTGCTCGCTCCGACCCCCCTCGCTCCAGCATAATTCACTGCAGTCAGATCTCATTACGGGTGGGTGGTTGTGAGCCACCATGTGGTTGCTGGGATTTGAACTCAGGACCTTCAGAAGAGCAGTCAGTGCTCTTACCCGCTGAGCCATCTCGCCAGCCCCAGAAAGGAGTTCTTTCAAAGCCAGGGCTTGGAGCTCTGTCTTAAAGAGTAATTCTAAGACGCAGAGTACAGAACAAGCCCTACCCTCCCTGAAACCCCGCACCTTCGCAGGCTGAGGCAGGAGGATCATGAGTTTGATACTGCTGTGAGCTTACAGACAGGCCCTGCCTTATATTAAAAAGGGGTTCTAAAGTTATTTTAAAATAGGCATTGTTAAATTAATGACAAGACGAAGGGGTGAGTTGTGTCAGGTTTGCAAATGGAGTGAACAGAGGGAAGGAGCCGTGGGCCATAGATTCTACAGGCCCTGCTGGTAACTCTGAGCTGAAGAGGTTCTATGGTGTGTGTGTGTGTGTGTGTGTGTGTGTGTGTGTGTGTGTGTGTGTGTGTGTGTTTCTGTGCAGGAGTTAGAAGGGAGTGGAGGGCAGACCTTTGGTCTCTGTGATTTCCTGTGCTGGCTGTAATGAGCAGAAAGGGCAGCATCTCCTCCCTTGTAGCTGTCTCCAGCTCAACGGTCTTCAGTACTTCTGGGAGAAATAGTTGAAGGGTTTTCATCTTCACGGTGAATGGGCTTCCTCCGTGAGGTGGCTTATCCCAAGGTGGATGGGGACAGAAATAAAGAGAAGGAATGACATCAGCTGGAGTGACAGGGCTGCCGTGACCCGTACTCAGCCTCAGAGCCACTCCGGATGTTGGTGCTGGACCTGTCAGTGAGGCCTCTTTTGCACATGGGACCCTCCCATGTGGTCTGTTTGGAAAAGGCTGGGGAAAATACCCCGCTCCCTAGACCCTCCTCGCCCACCACATACACCCCCTGCACTCCCCGGACACACAGAGAATAGTTTCCCTCTGATCCAGGAGACAAGCAAGCAAATCGAAACCCATGGGAGCACAAGATAACTCTTGGTCTCTCTGAGGGGTTGAAGTGTAAAGCCAAGGGCGTTGTGGCCACACACATGCCCGTAGAGATAGGCACTAAATCAGAGGCGTCAGTGACCTGTTAGATACTGGACAGGGGTACAGGGTGTACTTGTACTGACAGCCATGCCAGCCTTCACCCCTATCCAGGCAAGAGTCACAGCCATCTGACCTCTCCCACCTGTTGACTGAGGCCAGGAAGCACAAAGGCCAGCTTTCATTGATAGCAGCTGAATTCTGTTAGAATACATGGCTTGGGGGTTGCTATCTAAATGACCTCTGGAGGTCACCTCCATGCCAGGGCTAAAGGGGAGGAGCGTTTTGTTTACAATACTAAAACCATTTCAAAACAATTATTCTTCCACGAGATTTGTGGCTGTCTATCCATTTAAAGTAATCAGAGAAGTGGGGCCGGGAGGGGTGGGGAAGTCCAGCCTCTGAGTGCCTTCATTAGCCCAGGCACACCTCAGAGCCCCTCCGGTTTCCTCATTCCTTGTTCTGTCCATCTGGGGATAAGCCCTGCTCTGCCCATGTCACAGGCATCTCTACACGAAGTCATGGTTTTGAAATCATTTTGTAAACAGCAAAAACCTGTGTAAATGTTAGTCAATACATTTACCAATCTTCTCCCCTGTTGGACAAAGTTGGCAGTTTTCTAAGTAAGTTCCACTCCCCACTTTGGTCATCAAATACAATTTTCCCCTGGTTTTTGTTTTCTTTACACTCTGTGGTTCTGTCATTTATTATGTATACAGCACTCTGCCTGCATATATGCCTGCAAGCCAGAAGAGGGGGCCGGATCTCTTTTATAGATGATTATGAGCCACCATGTGTTACCAGGAATTGAACTCAGGACCTTTGAAGAGCAGCCAGTGCTCTTAACCTCTGAGCCATCTCTCCAGCCCTGATTCTGTCACTTATACAGGCATGTATACATCCTGGTGTCTCTGATTTTTGTTGTTGTTGTTTTGTGTTTTGTTTTGTTTTTCTAGACAGGGTTTCCCTGTGTAGCCTGGCTGTCTTGGAACTCACTCTGTAGACCAGGCTGGCCTCGAACTCAGAAATCCGCCTGCCTCTGCCTCCCAAGTGCTGGGATTAAAGGCCTGCTTATGATCACAGTTCCTTTGCCAGTTCTCCTCTGCCTTCAGTTAGACTGTTATTTCCCTTTCAAGTTGTGTAGTCTCCTTCATATAATCTCAGCGATCCAGGCTGGACATTTTTTAGTCGTGACTCACTGGGAGAACAGTGCACTTGTACAGCCTCCTCAATGGGCTTTGTATATTTCTTTGTATGTTGGCTTTAAAAACTAGTTACAAAGTGAATCACTTCGCACATCTATTGAAAGATGTGTAATCAGAGCGGCCATCTCCAGAACACCCTTTTGTGTACCACTGTTGGGGTTCGGTTAGCCAGATTTCTGAGGTCCATCCTTTTCTCCCAGAATGGCAGGCACACCTGCAACATCAGGTGTCACAGGGAGCCTGTCAGAGCCCAAAGCCCAGACATAAGGCAGTGGAGAAACTCCCAGGTGACTGAGTCTTCACCAAAGCTAGCAGAGCACTCCCTGGAGTTAAGTCCAGTTCTAGATTACTGTAAACAGTGGGGATAAAGAAACAATGT
Source organism: Montemys delectorum (assembly GCA_019843815.1). Lineage (NCBI taxonomy): Eukaryota > Metazoa > Chordata > Mammalia > Rodentia > Muridae > Montemys > Montemys delectorum. The sequence continues at coordinate 30,697 of JADRCD010203077.1, forward strand.
AACAAGGAAGGTGGGCCATCTTAACCCCCGTGCTCCAACCACACAGGGTTTTCTGGCACAGTTCAAAACTCCATGCCTCTCAGATCTAGATGGCTGGATGAGCCTGGTTGCCTGTAAATCCCACATGCTCTGCACTGAACTCCTGCTACGTGATCCTCCAGGCTGCTTCAATTGGCCTCCCTGTTCTAGTCAACTCCATCTGTGCACAAGGCAGGGTACTTAAACCAGATCAATATGTAGATTTTTCTCGTAAAAGTCTTTAAATGTTTGATCAACATTTGTTGTGTGTGTGTGTGTGTGTGTGTGTGTATGTTTTTTACATTTTAAGTAGTGTTAAAAATACCCATAAATTTTTATTATAATTTAAACAATGCTAAGTTTGAACTCTGGGTGTCACTTATGGTAAGCGAACCTCTACCCAGAGCCACATCCTCAGCCACCTAACTATTTTTTGAATTAGTTTTGTTTGTGGACCATTTCATATATGCATATCATGTATTCTGGTGACTCCCCCACCCCTGACTACCATCTTTTATCTCCTTCCCTCCCCAGCAACCTCTTCCCTCATCCCTGCCAGCCCCTTTCCCAGAGTCATATCTTTCAGCTTTTGCTTTGTGGCTCGTTTCGTTTAACCAGGGCTGTCTATTTAGCCATGAGATTGGAACTATCCACTGGAACCTGGTAGGGTCATTGGGGTACACAAGCTGAGGGCAACAACTGCTCTTCTTCCAGAATCTGCCCTTAACAATTTAGTGTGGCTCAGTAGCGCGAAGCATATTGACGTTGTTGTGCAATCAGTCCCTCTCCGGATTCTTCATTCTGTGACATCAAGTCTGTGAGTCCATGAAGCACCTCCCCATTCCTTTCCCCTGCAGCTATTTAAATGCTTTCTGTTTCTTGGAGTCTGGCTATGTGTACGAGTCTCGCTTAAAGAAAAAACACACATGGTTTGTTCTGCGGTTGGTGTGTTTGGTTTAGCATACCGTCCTCAAAGCAGTAGCACCTTACAGTACACGGTACTAGAGCACACGGTAGCTAGCAGCTTACAGTACACAGCAATGTAGCACACGGTAGCTAGCAGCTTACAGTACACAGCAGTGTAGCACACGGTAGCACTTTGTACAATTGTAGGATTGACTGCCTTCTGGGGGTTAGCTAGTACTTCACCATTTTGTTGGTCAGTTCTTCGAAGGGATCATTAGTGTTCCTGGTGGTGCTAAGGGTGCTCCCTAGAGCCCTGAACAATCGAGGCAAGGGCTCTACCGTGAAAGGCAAGTTCTCGGCCCACTCATTGAGTCTGGTGATGGACATGAATTCCTCCACCTTTTGGGTCTGCTGAACAAAGCTGCTGTGCTCGAGGCTGTGGAAACGTCTCTTCAAGACTCCAATTTCAGTTGTTTTTACTTAGACCTAGAAGCAGATAATATAGTAACTCTGTTACTCACTGTTTGAGAACTACGGTGCCATTTTTTCTTTTAATAGTGGTCGTACCACTTTACACCGCGCCAGCAGGTCACAGGGACTCCAGTTTCGGCACCTCATTGCCGATGCCTTTCATCCGATGATTTGGGGATGGCTACCATCCTAACGAATGTGGGGCAGTACTGTGTGATAGCTTTGATTTGCATTTCTTTTTCTAATGATTTATAAAGAGGTTGAACTTCTCTTCTGGTTCCTTTTGGCAAGTGATATACTTCTAGGTTTTTGTACTTGTTTGTTTTTAAAGGTGTGCCGTGTTTTTTATGATAAGCATAATGATTTTTTTTTTCTGTGCAATTTCCTGTAACTTGGAGGACACCATTAAGTGGTTAGATAACATAACAGTCCATTTACTTCCTGAAAGCGGCTCTGTGCTGCACATCACTCTGTTTGCTCTGTCTTCTGCTCGTAGCTTGTTGTCCTCTTGGAAGCTTGCAAGTGTGACCCTGTGTGGTGCCACAGAAGCACCCTCAACATGTTACGGAGCCCAGTGTAATAAATCTCCACCCTACAGTGACAGCTCTGTGAGAAAAGAAACAGTTTGCCAGTTCTTTTTTCATTTCTTATTATTTTCCCCAATGTTTTATTTAATGCCTTTGAGTGTGGCAATCTGTAGGTAAAAATCAAAGCCGTCAGCCCTTTAATGGGGCTCTGTCTCCATGGGTGTCTGATGCCCACACTCAGTAGGACAGCAGCTGAATGAGTCAGCAGGCCACTTGTCCCTAGGGGACAATGCCACCATCCCTCACATGCTCCAAAAAGACCCCAAATACCTCTTTTTTTTTCTGTAAATCTGACCCTGGTCCCATTGGCAGCCCTGTGGGGTGGGTGGGGGAGCAAGAGGGAAGGCCACTGAGCTCCTGCAGGTTCAAGGTGGCCAGTTTGTAATAATCTCCTATATGGGACTATGGACACTCAACTGTGGCACGATTGTCCTTTCATGTACCTGCCTTCATCTGATGGGGTTAGAAAGGACGTTATTCTTTCGTCTTTCCTTGGCCCTTGTCCTCCGAAGGGCCCTTTCTCCAAGCACAATCAGACTAGTGTGCTACGTGATTGATTTAAGCATCATATTATTTTTCAGGTTTTTGTAATGTCTGATTCATCTTTCCCGACACCCGCAATTTATTTTTTTCATTTTTCCTCTTTGGTACCTATATTTATAGTTTTCATATCCTCTTTGGTACCTATATTTATACTTGCAATCTTTGATTCATTTTACTGACGTGTCGATTTTGGGGGGGGGGGGGACACAGTCTCTCTTGCTCTGTGCATCTCAGGTTTTTGGAATTCTCAGTGTAGGTTAGACGGGACTCCAACCTAGGATTCCCCACTGCCTCAACATCCCGAGTGCTAAAATGACAAGACTGATCCACCAGGCCAGTGTGGTATTGTTTTCCTGGGGTGGGATTCCCCGCACAGTGCCAGCTTTGTTCACAGTAGCTGACTGAGGGCCCATTAGCTAAGGCTGAGCACCCAACGAATTTTACCCCTGACTCGGAAGTTGGCTTGTGGCTGGGATGGTAAGGACCCAGGCCAGCAAAGGACCTGGAGAAGAGGAAAACGCAGACTCCGTGGTCATCCTTCTTTTGGGCATGATCCCAGTGAGCCTCTGAGCAGACAGGCTCTTAAAGGCGTTCCCCCATCCTCAAAAACAAACAAACAAACCAACCAACCAAGGCCACACAGCCCGGCCTTCTTGAGTCTAGGGGAGGGAGCTGGACAGAAGGAGCAGTGAAAAGCCGGAGGGTTGTGCTGTTAGTTCAGTCAGCCTCTTTTCTGACTTGTTCCGCCTGCCCAGGCAGCTGTGTCTCCCTCATTTTTTGGGCCCAAACTACAACTTGTGGCCATTTTTCTGATTCTTCCCTGGCTTTTTGTTCCAACCAACTGCCTCTCTTTTTGTCTCATGCTGCTTTAAGAATTCATCCATCATCCTGGTTTCTCTTGGACCCCATCTCTCTCTTTCTCTCTCTCTCTCTCTCTCTCTCTCTCTCTCTCTCTCTCTCTCTCTCTCTCTCTCTCTCCTCCTTCCCTCCCTCTGTCCCTCTACCTCTCCTCCTTCTTTGTCTCCCTCTCCCTCCCTCTCCCTCTCCTTCTCTCTCCAGGGTCTCACTATGTAGCCTTGGCTGACCTAGACCTACTACATAGACCAGGCTGGCCCTGAATTCACAAGAGCTCTTCCTGCCTCTGCCTCCCGAGAGCTGAGAGTTAAAGGCCCATACCACTAGGCTTCCCTATCATCTCTTAGCACTCTCTGCAGGCGTTCAAGGTCTTGAACTTTCATTCTGTTCCAGTTCTGGGCAACCAGCCTCTTCTCCACTGGCCGTTCCTTATCTAGGATTTGCCTCCCTCTCCTATCTAGCTGGCATTGGCTATTCACCCTATCTCTCTGATAAATTTCCCAACCTAATCTATGGAACATCTTATTCTTGCTTGTTCCAAAGACCCTACTTCCCACAGCTGTCTGGGATTCCCACCTGTGGGCATGGGCTCACCTTTGCTCTCCTATGCTCTCTAAATATTTAGCTCCAAAGATTACTAGTGGCGCTCCTCCCCCTGCCCTTTCACTTTCCCTAGAACTCTCTACCCTTCTCTACATGTCTCACTAAAAGGACAAGTTTTGTTCTCTCTCTCTCTCTCTCTCTCTCTCTCTCTCTCTCTCTCTCTCTCT
>JADRCD010203077.1:34856-47070 GCA_019843815.1 Montemys delectorum
TCTCTCTCTCTCTCTCTCTCTCTCTCTCTCTCTCTCTCTCTCTCTCTGTCTCTGTCTGTCTCTGTCTCTCTCTCCCTCTCCCTCCCCCCTCTCATTGTCTATCTTATCCTTCAAGGCAGCTTCAGCACCCTTTCTGTGCCTCCCAAGTGCTGGGATTTAAAGATTTATTTATTTATTACTATACGTAAGTACACTGTAGCTGTCTTCAGACACACCACAAGAGGGTATCAGATCTCATTATGGGTGGTTGTGAGCCACTATGTGGTTGCTGGGATTTCAACTCAGGACTTTTAGAAGAGCAGTCAGTGCTCTCATCCGCTGAGCCATCTCTCCAGCTCTCCAGTGCCACTTCTAAAAGGCTCTTCCTTTCCCCATGGCTATGTATATTTGCCACCACCACCACTACCACCACCACCACCACCGAATAAAAGGCATCCTTTCACTGAAAGCCACTGAAAACTGTTTTGTTTTGTTTTGGGTTTTTTTGCTGACTGCATGGCTTCCTGCCTACTAAATTCTTATAGATCACTGTGGTGGTTTGAATATGCTTGGCCCATAGGAAGTGGCACTCTTAGGAGGTGTGGCCTTGTTAGAGGAAGTGTGTCACTATGGAGGCAGAGCTTCCAGGTCTCATGCAGACGCTCAATCCGTCTAGTCAGTGTGGAATCAGAATCTCGTTCCGGCTGCGTGTGGAAGCCAGTCTCCTTCTGGGCGCCTTCAGATCGAGATGTAGAACTCTCGATTCCTCCTGCACCTCGTCTGTCTGCATGCTGCCATGCTTCCCAGCACGATGATCATGGACTAGACCTTTGAAACTGTAAACTAGTCCCAATTCAATGTTTCCCTTTGTAGGAGTTGCTTGGCCACGGTGTTTCTCTAAGACAATCACCCCAGTTTGGTCGATCTACTGTAGACACTCACCCAAAGCAGCTCAGTTTACAGCTTACCTACCATCACCGAGGAAGGTCAGACAGGAACTGCAGCAGAGGCCACAGAGCAATGCTGTTTACCAGCTTCCTCTTTGTCGTGTTTGCCTTCCTTATAAAAACCCAGGACCACCTGCCCAGGGGTGGCACCACTCACAGTGGGCTGTGTCTTCCTAAATCGATGTTAATCAAGACAGTGCTTACAGACATGCTTGGGGGATAATCTGACAGAGGCAATTCCTCAGTCCGGGTTCTTTTTTTTTTTTTTTTTAAGAAAATTCAGCTGGGCGATGGTAGCACACGCCTTTAATCCCAGCCCTTGGGAGGCAGAGGCAGGCGGATTTCTGAGTTCGAGGCCAGCCTGGTCTACAGAGTGAGTTCCAGGACAGCCAGGGCTATACAGAGAAACCCTGTCTCGACGCCCCCCCGCCCCCCCCCCCAAAAAAAAGAAAATTTATTTGTTCCTCTACAGCAGAAATAGGGAAGTGGAATATGTCTGTGCAAAATGCGTGTCTGCAGAGTGGGTCTCAGATCACATCCTTTTAAAGCAGGCTTCTCGTTGCAACCTTACTCCTGGGTTTTCCAAAGCCAGCACAAACTCTTCTAGTCTGTTTTGGCCTTTATAGCCGCCTCCTCTCTCCGGCTGGTTTTCCTTTCGACGTTCAAGCTTGTTAAAGACTCATGTCTTTTCGCAGCTTTCTTGCCCTCAGTAACCATACAGATGCATCCTGCTACTGTCAGGGCAATCATTAGATAGCTGACCTTCACCTGGAGCTTGGTCTTTGCAGCATCAAGCATCTCAAGAGATCGTCTCTGGGATCTCTTCCTCCTTGAGCGGCCTGACCACAGCAGGATCTTCTTCTCGAAGTCTGTGGGCTTGTGCAGCGGCACTCTGTGTCCGTAAGACTGGGTTGGAGCTTTGGGACTTTCCCGTGGCTTGGTGCAGAATCCACTGATCCTCTTCAAGTCAGTGTTTCTGGTAAACCTTAGAGACGAGGAAGCATTTCTTTCATATAACCTAAAACAATGTCCAGCCGCCAGGCGCAGGCCGCGGAGGCTCCACATGGCCGCCTGCTCCGCGGAAGCACAGCAGCCCACGGCGGCAGCGGCAGCGACGCTGGCGTTCAATGTCCCGAGTTCTTTCTTCCTAGATCGCGTCAGTTTGTGTCGAGTTGACAAAAACTAGCCAGCATACATAAGGTCCTTTGATGGGTAATTTTAAAATTTTCGTTTCAGTTATTGTTGTTAACCAGCAACAACTACTTTAAATACTACAGACTCAGATCAGGTGTGGCGGCACAGACCTTTAAACCCAGCACTCGGAAGGCAGAGGCAGTGGATCTCTGTGAGTTCAAGGGCAGCCTGGTCTACAAAGCAAGTATCAGGACAGCCAGGGCTACAAAGAGAAACTCTGCCTCAGGAAAAAAAAAACAAAAAGAGACCTTTTTTCATTCCTATTTCCTTCCAAATAAGCTCTAATGGTTTTCAAGTTATAACAAGAAACTGAAATTCTTTTTTTTTTTTTTTGAGAGTTTTGAAATGTTATCTATAATTTAGTGCTTATTTTTCCCTTTACTATATTTCTTTTTTTCCTTTTTTTATTAGATATTTTCTTTATTTACATGTCATGTGATTTCTCCTTTCCTAGTTTCCCCTCCCCCCCCCAAAAAAAAAAAAAACCCAAAAAACAACAAGAACAAACCCCTGTTGCCTCCCTCCTCCCCCTGCTTGCCACTCATCCACTATTGGCCCTGGCATTCCCCTACACTGGGGCACAGAATCTTCACAGGGCCAAGGGCCTCTTCTTCCATTAATGACTGACTTTGCAATCATCTACTATACACATGCTGCCAGAGCCATCAGTCTCATCATGTGTACTCCTTGGTTGGTGGTTGAGTCCCTGTGAGCTCTGAGGGTACTAGTTAGTTCATATTGTTGTTCCTTCTAAGGGGCTGCAAACCCTTCAGCTCCTTGAATCCTTTCTCTAGCTCCTTCACTGGGGACCCTGTGCTCAGTTCAATGGATGGCTGTGAGCCTCTACATCTGTATTAGTTGGGTACTGTCAGAGCCTCTCAGGAGACAGCTATATCAGGCTGGATTGTCCTTCCTTCAGTCTCTGCTCCATAGTGAAACTGAAATTCTTTGAGAATTCTATCAAACCTAGAAATTAAATTGGGGTCCTTATAATGCTCAATATTATAGAGCCCTTCCATTTTAGAGTTTTAAAGTTTTACTCTCCTCCCAGGTTTCTATGTTAGCATGAATGTTTTGCTCACATATCATAGAGTACTATTATATTCTTCTCATGTTATTGGTTATTTGTTGATGATATAGGCAGAAACTACCAGTTTTTATGTATTTATCCTATATCATCAAGCTACTGAACAATAACCGATTTTTAGAGTTTCCATCTGTTTTCCTGGAAATTTTGAAGTAGTGTTAGTTATGCTTCGAGAGTTACGTCTTGTTTTTGCTTGTCTGTCTCATGTCCTACTGTACCGAGCAGTTCCTTCACTAGTAAATTATTGTAGTGACATAGGCATGTTATTTTCTTCCTGATTTTCCTGAGAATCAATCTTCCTTCCAAGCATGTATTATTAGTTCTGCATGAGTCACACTGTTGTTATTGCCTTAGGAAGACTCATTCCATTTCTAGCTTTTAAAAGTTTTGCTGTTTGTGTTGGTTTCCTGTTTTTGTTGGTTTGGATTATTTATTTATTTATTTATTTGTATGAGCACTATGCCTGCATGTATGTTCTGACCACACGCCTGTCTGATGCCTGCAGAAGTCAGAACAGGGCATCCGATCTCCCTAGAACTGAAATTAAAGAGGGCTGTTAGCCACCATGTGGGTGCTGGGAACTGAATTTGGCTCCTCAGCAAGAGGAGTGGTTGCTCTTACCTGCTGAGCCCTCTCTTCAGCTTCAGCTGTTTGTTTCCTAATCAGAAAAGATAGAGTACAGTGCCAGTGCCCTACCAAGAAATAGGAAGGGGAACACTGCAGATAGGAACAGAACATTTGCCTCTCTCTTTGAGGTCCCTTGAAGCCTCTAAGCATAGACTTTCTATGTGCTGTCAAGTAGGCATATTCAGTAAAACTGTCCCAATTTACTCCTTCAAAATGGAAAAAAAAATCTATTCAAGGAACTCTAATTTGTATTACATATAAAAATGTTCATTGTTCTTATGTTACCCCCAAACAGCTTAGATGACCATTTAGCGTGCCTCCGAGGCTTGGAAGTTACAAGTGCACCTGCTAAGGCACTTGATGCCTCACAGGAGCCTGTGCAGCCCCAGGCCTCCGTCAGTTCATTTCAGCACACAACCTGCTGACTGTGTTCACTCTGAGGCTTTCCAGAGGTGACTGGAGACTAAGCCGGAGACTAAGCCTGAGACTAAGCTGAAGCTAAATACTTAGTAAAAGAAAATACTTCTAACACAAACAGAGAAAGAAACAAAGGCTGAGAACAACAGAATGAGTAAGACACCAGGCTGTGGTTTGAATAGGAATCTCCCCTGAGGCCCCCCCACCCCCAGGCTCATCGTTTTGAATGCTCGGTCATTAGGGGGTGGTGTTACCGAATAAGGATTAGGAGGTATGGTCTTATTTGGAGAAATTATGTCACTGGGGGGTGGGTTTTGGGGTCTCAAATGTTCAAGCCAGGCCCAGAGTCACTCTCTTCCTGTTGCCTTTGGATCCAGTGGAAGGCTTAGTTACTCCTCCAGCACCATGTCTGCCTTTGTCCCACCATGCTTCCCTTCACGATGACAACAGACTAAACCCTGAACCTGTGAGCCAGCCCCAGTTAAATGCTTTCCTTTATAGGAGTTGCTGTGGTCATGGTGTCTTTTCACAGCAGTAGAACACTGACTAGGGCACATGGGAATGAGGCCTGGGGAAAAGATGTCCTTTTTGACATCTGGCCATCTGTTTATAGTACCCTCAGCTTATAAACAAAGTTTGTGGTTTTCATCCAATGGTATTTGTTTTATGAAATTGGGTACACTAGAGTGTCGTGTATATACGTTTTGAATTTTGATATCCTCTTAACTGCTCTCTTCTTCTTCCTCTTCTTCCTCTTCTTTCTCTTTCTCTTCTTCCTTTTCTTCTTCCACTGGTTTTTTTTTTCCTATCTATCTTTTTTTTTTTTTTTTTGAGACAGCATTTTTCTATATAGCCCTGCCTGATTGTTCTGGAACTCACCCTGAAGACCAGGCTGGCATTGAACTCAAAGATCTACCTGCTTCTCCCTCCCAAGTACTGGGATTAAAGGTGTGTGCCGCCACCACCTGGCTTGCTTTTACCTCTTCTGATCAGTTTTGGTTTAAAGTTTATTTTGTTAGAACAGTGATGCATGCTTCTTTCCTGGTTCCATTTGCTTGAAATATCTTCTTCTATACTTTAACTTGAGGTAGTGCCAATGCTGAGGTTATGTGTCCTGTAGACAGCAAAATGTTGGGTTCTACCAGGCAGTGATGACACGTGCTTTTAATCCCAGCACTTGAGAGGCAGAGGCAGGTGGATTTCTGAGTTCAAGGCCAGCCTGGTCTACAGCATGGGTTCCAGGACAACCAGGGCTACACAGAGAAACCCTGTCTCAAAAAAAAAAAAAAAAAAAAAAAGTTGGGTTCCGTTTTCTAACTTATATGCTAGTCAGTACCTTTTAATTGAGGAACTAAGACCATCAACTGAGAAGGTTACTGAAAGGTGTGACAACCACCTTGTTGATTTTGTGGTGGTTTTTTTTTTTTTTCTCTTGCTTAATCACTATCCCAGCACCGTTTTTTCCCCTTTAGGTCTCTTGGATGTTGTTGTACATTTCCCTCCTTCATGCTCAATCTGAAGCATCCCTTCCAGTGTCTTCTACGGGGATGGCTTCTGGTCATAAGTCCTTTCAGCCTCCTTTTTCCATGAGAATTTTTTTCTTTCCCCTTCAGTCATGACTGATAACTTTGCTGCACACACTAGTTTGGGATTACATCTGTCTCCTTTCAGAACCTGAAATACATTGCTCTGGCCATCTGGGTTTTGAAGCTTCCATTGAAAAGTCAGCTGTGAAAAATGGTGAAGGGGTCTTGTGTTTGTGGTTGGTGTGAGAATGCACACACACACACCCACACCCACAAACAACCCTCATCCCCAAGCACTTTTGTGTATTGTGTGTGTGTGTGTGTGTGTGTGTGTATGAATGTATATGTTGTTTGTGTGTTTCTGTTTGTATGCACATATGTGTAGTGTGTGTGTGCATATGTATAGTGTGCATGTGTGTGCATGTGTATGTTGTTTGTGTGTTTCTGTGTGTATGCACATATGTGTAGTGTGTGTGTGTGTGTGTGTGTATGTGTGTGTGTATGTGTGTGTGCATGTGTGCATATATGTGGAATTCCCAGTGGAATGAGTGCCAATGAGTGTTTTATCTCCCTGTATGAAGTGGTTGGAACCACTGAAGTGCCTACGCAGACGTCCTAATATATCCTCTCTGTGTGCATATGTGTATTAGAGAGACAGATCATATGACCTATGCAAATGAGCAGCTTTAGCGTATATGCCCCATCATTCTTATTTCAGGACTAGCTGGGGTGTTCACACAGCAACAGTTCTTCATAGGTTTTTATCTGGTTTCTGCTTCTTTCAGGCAGCTTGGGGGCATCTCTGCTTTTTCAAGACGTCTGTGAAGGGATGGACTCCAGCCAGCCTTAGCCTGGCAAACTCGGCTCTGGCAGGCCATGCCCTCTGCCTTGCTAAAAACTATTACGTTACATTCCTAAAGCTATCCACAGAGGTCTACTCCCTTATTTGGCCACTTCCTCCTCCTGAGGCTGACTACCAAAGTCCTGCTATCAAAGTGTTGAAGTCCAGCAATCTAAAGCCCCATTTGGCTCACTCACTTAACATGCCCAATTAAAATTAAACACCTCATTCTAACACAGGGTTTTCCCCTTGTACCTTTATAAACTGCTTTTTGCCTACTGCCCTGCTTGTCTCCTCTCTATCCAGAGGCAGTCCTTTGTGTCCCATCCCCCACCACCACCCCTGACTTTCCCAGGACAAATATCCCTTCCCCATAGTCTTTGTTCTCTCCCTCTTCTCCCTCGTCCTCTATCTCCTATCTTTGTCTCTTACTCCCTGCCCTTTGTCCCTCTGGGGCAAATAAATCTCCCTTGTGCCGAGAACTTGGTGTTGGGGTGATATTGTGCTGATAGTGGTCCCTTCAGTCTGGGCTTGTCTGTCTTTACTGTTTAGTTTCTCTCAGGAAGGGTAGGGCCTAGTGAGTCTTGTCAGTTTCAGGGACTTTGGGGAGCTTTGTTGAGTTTTTCATTCCTCTGTCTTAATGAGCTTCCCTGCAGGATAAGGTGTTTCAGTTTCAGATGAAACAACACAACACCTTAAACGATCAAGCAATGCCAACACTATTTCCTACTAGAAGTGGCACTTGCAGGCCACCATAGCACTTGGTGACTATAAAAGTCCCTGGGTTTCAACAGGAATTCTGTAGGAATTCCCAGAGGGTTCCTGAAATATCTGTAAAAATTGTTAAGTCATTTTTGAACAAAGAATTTTATTGCACACGGTTTAAACAGGGTTCTGCATGCTAAGGCTACTGATGGCTTACTACACTATCACTTGGTTTTATAAAACAGATCCAGATTTAAAATGATAACTTTGTTTTCTGTGTAAAAAGGTTTCTTAAGACAAAGAAAAAAACTGTTGATCCTTCTTTCAATATCCCGTGTTATTTAACGTTTTAACTGCAATATGATGTGGGGCGTTTCTTTTTTTGGGTCCATTTCCTGTTCTATGGGCCTCATACCGAGAGGCATCTCTTTCCATACATTTCTTCTATGACTTTATTGAAACTTTTCTCTGCCTTTGGCATGGAATTATTCTTCTATGCCCATAATTCAAAGGTTTGGTCTTTTCATGATGTCCCAAAGATCTATGCTCCACTCATGCAGTTAATTTTATTTTTAAATTTTTTTTCATTATCGTTGGTGATCCAATCCCTGTGCCTCGTTACTAATCTCTGGCATTCCCAAGTCAACATGACCTAGTCTCTTATTGAGACTTCCCATTAAGTTCCTTTGTTTGGCTTATTCGGTTTTCCATCCCCAGCTTCATTTTATCTTGGGTTTTCTTCACTGTTTCTATCTTCTTACTGAATTCGGTGTTCATATCCCAGATTGCCTTCTTCAGTCATTTGTCTGTTCGTTTGTGTTCTTTAGAATTTATTTCTGTCCTCTTTAATTTCATTTTGATGTCTTGAATTCTTTCAAGAATATTAACGAAGCTCTTTTTTTTGAGCTTCTTGTCTCTGATCCCATCTAAATTGTTTTTAAAGTTTCTTACTTTTTCTTTGGAGGAGACATACTGTTTTGTTTTTGTTTGTTTGTTTGTTTGTTTTTTGGTTTTTCGAGACAGGGTTTCTCTGTGTAGCCCTGGCTGTCCTGGAACTCACGCTGTAGATCAGTCTGGCCTCAAACTCAGACATCCGCCTGCCTCTGCCTCCCAAGTGCTGGGATTAAAGGCGTGCGCCACCACTGCCTGACACTGTCTTGGGTTTTTATACTACCTGTGGCTTTGCAATGGGAATTGTGCAGCCTTCACTGTCTTAGTTAGGGTTCCCCTTGCTGTGAACAGACACCATGACCAAGGCAACTCTTATAAGGGTAATATTTAACTGGAGCTGGCGTACAGGTTCAGAGGTTCAGTCCATTATCATCATGGAGGGAAGCATGGCAGCATCCAGGCAGGCGTGGTGCAGCAGGAGCTGAGAGTTCTTCTTCCTCTAAAGGCCTCTAGGAGAAGACTGGCTCTCACGTGGTTAGGAGGAGAGTCTCAGTGACACATTTCCTCCAACAAGGCCACACCTCCTGATAGTATCACTCCCTGGGACACACATATGTGGATTCACTTTGTAACTTTGGGTATGGGGCGCCCACCCTATGTTTTGTGTTTATTTGAGTCTTTGCTCGATGCTAACCTTTCATTGGTTAGGCTCAGCTGGGTTATTTGAAGTTCAGTCTTGGGCTTGTTTGATACTTTATAGGAGAGGGGTCCCCAGATTAGATAGGGGAAGGTGTGGCCTCTGACCTCACAAGTGGGTACTCCATGTGAACTGGGCAAAGAACAGGTATGGGGTTGTCAGGGTTAGATGGGTATGGGTTGCCAGGTTGTTAAGGTGGTAGCTTCTGACCTGAGATGTGAACCAGTACTTTAAGAAGGTACTGAATTGCTGGGAGCTGAGAGCCTCTAATATGAGGAGTCGGCAGCTATGCCACACTACCTAGGAGGGCAGAGATGAGGGTGGCAAAGGGCATTGAGGTATGTATGACCTAGGGAGTAGAAAGTGCTCTGCACAGGTGATGGGAAGGTTGGGGCGGGGAAGAGGGAGGCACAGGCATAAGCTCTAAGTTGGGACATTAGCTCTGTTCAGATGCCAAGATGTTGGGGTATAAGATACCAGAGGGCTCTCACATGGGGAGCAAGCTCTGCTTGGGTCCTGAGTTGCTGTGTGGCTAGCTTGACATGGGTCCTAAGATGCTGAGGGCTGGGATGCCAGAGGATAGAGGACGTAATCTCAGACCTGGGGAGTGACTGCCATGGGTCCTAGGGCACTGGCTGCTAGGGGTAATGGAAGTGTGTGACCAGAAACCTGGGAGTGAGCACCACTCGGCTTCTGATGCTCTGGAGACAGGTTCCACGTGGGTTCTGAGGCATTTGTGGTTAGGCTGCCGGAGGAAGGGAGATATGGCTCTCATCTCAGTCGTAGAAGGTCTCCTACCGGTCCCTCGATCCAGGACAGTGAGTTACATGTGGGTCCTGAAGGGGTAGAGCTTAAGTTGACGGAGGGAGACGTCCTGGCAGGTGAGCTCCATTTGGCTCTTGATGCACTGGGTAGCAAACTCCTAAGTCCCGGGATGCTGGCAGCTGGGGTGACTAAGGAAGGGAGGCATAGATTCTAATCTGGGGCATGACCTCTGTTCAGATGCTAGGGTGCTGAGAACGGTCTCCATCCTGGAGAGCTGGGAACTAAGGTGCTAGCAGCTAGGAGACATGGCCTCTTGCAAACTAGGCTCCACTGAGGTCCTGAGGTAGTAGGAAATGCACTTCTGTCCTGAGAGGCCAGGGTTAGTGGATGCCAGAGGACGGATGATGTAGTCAACAAGCTCCAGTGGGGGAGTGAGCTCCATCCCTCTCTTTAGCTGCTGGGGGTTGCTAGGGGGAAGGAGACGTGACCTCTAGTCATGGGAGGGAATTCCATTCAGGTCCTGTGGTGCTGGGGATTATAAACCTTCTTTGGAGGAAAGTCTATTCAGATAATGTATACAGTCTCCCCCTCCCCACCCCCTTTGTGTTCCATTTGGAAAAGGATCTCTTTGAAAACTTGGGCGGATGCCAGGCATAATGCGCTGTTCCACCAAGCTTGCGGTCTCATGTTGTCTGCTGCATAACTTTTTCCTCTGTTTTGCGTTGTGTTCCTTGTACAGTCTGGATGCTAACCCACTGTCAGATAAGCAGTCTGCCTATATTCTCTCCTCTTCTGAAATCTTTCTTTTCCGCCCTCTGGCCCTGGCTTCCAGGAAGGAAGAGGGAGAGGAGGAAGACATAGTCCTTGGCTTATCGTCTGGAAGGTGAGAGATGGGCTGGGAGGGTCTGAACCGCTGTGGGAATAGCTTTTGGGAAGGGAAATCCCCTTTTACCTGGGAAACCTCTCACAGCTAGAGTTAGCTTCCACTGTCAACCTGACACTAACCTAGAGTGACTCGGGAAGAGGGAACCAGTAGATTAGGACTGATGGAGGCAACTTGGACATAGAAGAAAGAGAGATTTGGGGGCGTTGGAAAAAGGAGCTTTGGGGATGGGAGATTCCTGTGGGTCCGTTCCCCAGAGGCCTCCAAGCGGTAAATACTGACAGAGGTACATATGCTGATCTTATCAGAGGCGTCCAGGATCCTAACAGCCCACGGGTGTTAACTGTCCAGTCAGCTTTCTGACTTGATTTTCTCAGGAGGTTAAGTGATTAACCCTTCAGGAACCTCACCAGAAGAATCGCTTCTGTCAGATTGACTTGTAGGGCCTTTTCCTTATTGCTAATTGATGTAGGAGATTCCAGCCCTCTGTGGGCATGCCATCTCCAGGCAGGGCAGGGCCTGGGTTATATAAAAAGGTCAGCTGACCATGAACCTGGGAGCAAGACAGTAAGCATCTCTCCTTCATGGTTTCTGCTTTAGTTCTTGCCCTGAGCTCCCGCCTGGACCTCCCTTGATGATAGACTTAACCTCTAAGATAAGCCCTCTCCTCCTCTAGATTGCATGGTGGTCATGTGGCAGTGGGAAGAAACAGAGAGGAGGAGATTCTGTCTGCCCTTTTACCCAATCTTCCTCCTCAGGCTTCCGGATCTCATCCTCTCCTCTTTCCCTTTCTACGTGGGGTTCAAAGTGACCAAACTCAGGGAAGAGACACCTCTGAAACTCTGGTTGGGGGTTATCCCCATATCCCTGCCTTCCCTTATATTTTTTCACACTGGTCCAGATTTTAGATTTAGGGATACTGACTTCTCTGGGGTCCTTGTACCTGTCTGTTTTTCCACCTGTAAAAAGAGGGATCCCACAGAGGAGTGTAGGAGGAGTCAGAGGTCTGTCTGTGCTGGCTCAGAGCCCTCCCCTCTTGTGGACGGGAACATAACCTGTCCCTCTTCCATCCCTGACTACGACCCAACTCTGCGGGACCAAAGCAGAAGAATAGCACATTTTTGCAAGTAGCATAAATGCTTATAAATAGTTTTTATCATCTCGGGCATAAGTGTATCTCATGTATGTGACAGCCCTATTTAACTAGAGCATTATGTAACTTAGTACCATTTATTTAAAATGGATTGTCTATCAGTAATCAATTAATGTTTGGTGGTAATTTTTTATTTTAATAGCAAAGTTAGTCCATTTCTAGGTTGAAAAAAAAAAGTAAGTACATGTGTTCATACATACATACATAGAGCAAAACCCAGGAATCATGCACTCCACCCCATTCCACGTTTTGAGACAGGGTTTCACTGTGTAGCCCTGAGCTACACTCTGTATGTACACCAGGCTGGCCTCAAACTCAGAAGTCCGCCTGCCTCTGCGTCTACCTCCAGTACTGGAATTAAAGGCGTGTACCACCACCTCCTGGCTAAAATTAATCTTTAAAATTTACATTTAAGTTTTCCTAGCATAAAAGAATGAAAACTTTCTCAGCATGTAAGAAATATAACTTACCCACCTAACCATCCTTCAAGTGCAAGGTATTA
>JADRCD010203078.1:0-11237 GCA_019843815.1 Montemys delectorum
GTGAATTTGCTTCTTTTTGTTCTAGCGCTTTCATTTGTGCTGTCAAATTGCTGGTGTATGCTCTCTCCAGTTTCTTTTTGGAGGCACTTAAAGCTATGAGTTTTCCTCTTAGGACTGCTTTCATTGTGTTCCATAGGTTTGGGTATGTTGTGGCTTCATTTTCATTAAAATCTAGAAAGACTTGGTAAGTTTTATGTATTTGTGTGTGTGTGTGTGTGTGTGCGCGCGCGCGCGCTTATGTGTGTGTGCGCGCGCGCACATGCACGTGCATGCGCATGTGCGCACTCGTGTGTTTGCATGTGTTCGTGTGTACATGCACATGTGTTCCAGTATTAATTAAAGAAATTAATTAACTAATTAATTTTAGAAGTAATAAGAAATCATGCCAGGCATTGAAAAGAAAAAAGAAAAGGGGAAATGGCATAATTATATTTTAATTATGAAAGGTATTTATAAAAACAGCACCAGCAGCAACAACAACTGCAACAGCAAAGCATTGGTAAGGATTGAGGGAGAAGAAATTGGAGGGCATGTAAACTGATATTGCTACTACAGAAATCAGTATAGGGCTATTTTCTTCTTATTTTTCTTTTTTTTATTTTATTGTAAAGTGTTTGCTTGAAAACAGATTTGCCTTAATGATATACCATTTGAAGTCCTGGAAATATGCTCAAAAGAATCTAAGTCAGCACACAGCATTAGATCTCTTTGTGTCTGTGTTTATTGCAACATTATTAACTAAGATATGAACTCAGTGTCCATGACAAGACTTGATAAAAAAAAAATCAGAAACACACAAAATGGAATTGTACTAAATAAGAAAATTTTAAATTTTAAATGGATTACCATATCAAACAAAATGAAATATAAGAGTGAAATATTGAACATTTTTCTTATATGTGTGACTTCCTAAATTATAGACATAAACATATTTTATATGAAATATAGAAAGTAGTCTATTTAGAAAATTAAATTAGTGACTATATAGAGAAAGCAAAGAGGTGAATATAAGCAAAGTATACTATATACTTAAAGAAAATACAATTATGAAATAGAAATTGGTAAGTTCAACAGTTACCACGTCTGCCCAATGTGAATTTTCTGTATTCATTAAGAAATTATGTTTACTTTCCCTAACATACAGAACAAAATAATCTGTGTAGGAGCATCTTTATCATTATGGATATTCTAAGCTTATGTTTATGATATACAACACAACTAAGAATTATGTAAATAAAAACAATTTGTATGCTATCAAAGTTATAACAGTGTTTCTTTCCAGAAGAGCTATTGTTTCCATTGCAACTTCTTACATTTGGTCTTTTATTCACAGAAGTAGTTGAATTTTTTACAAATTAACATCTCAGTGTGGATTTTTACTGAATATAGAGTATATATGGAATCACAATGTGGCATGACATCGTACTTAATAGTTTTTAAATTTTCTTCTTTACTCTCTAGAATCTTTAAAAAGTACTAATGAGAAATCTCATTACTAGAATAAAAATTTTATGAAGTAAAAATTCTACTAATGTGTTCTTCTTATGTGCCTCCCATGAACTTTCAGTGTGTCTTTATGACAATAAAATAGAAGAAATAAAAATTAAGAAATGTCATTCTGGCCAAATAATTACTCTCCTTCAATTTCCTTGGAATTTAGAGTTGTCATAGTTCATTTTTCCCAGCACTTAGAAAAGCAGCACCCATTTAGAGTGACAGCCTCACTTTACCCCTGCTGTCCCTTTATAAATTTCTATTCAGGAAAAAATCAGCACTTCTTAGTAAATTACTACCTCTAGGATTGCTCTTGAATGACATGACTAACATGCTTTGGAAACATTCAGTTAGATATTATTAACATTTAAACTTCTTAGAATGTGATACAATGACATTGTATATCAGGGATACTAATGATCTGATATTCACATATAACAATCTATTTTCTGCAGTTAGCCCACTGACTAAAAATAATGATGAAAATGTATGCTTTTTTGATTTTTTTTCACACAAAATACTTTGGTTGTGCATTTCCCTACCCATAAATCTGACATATCATAGAGAATTTTAATACTACTTAAACATTTACATAAAGTATTTCAGACATGCATAGCTTACTATGTACACCCATGCCAGACTGAACAGCTCAAAGATAGTAAAGTTCAAATGATTGCCCCCCATTCCCTTTTTGTCTCTACAATACAGTTAACTTGTGAACAGGAATATGTTGTTTCAGAATAAAAGAAATAAAATTTAAAAGAAAATAAGAGACAGGTATTCATATCTGAAAACTGTTTCAAATCTTGCTTTTAATTCCTATAATATACTTGCTAAAGTGGTTGTGCCTTGACTAGACCATCATTTATCATCTTCAAATATTAAGACACCATCAATTCATAGTCTTACCACATTGAATCACGGAGCTGCACACTCCAAAAATCAAAACACACTAAAAAGTATTTTATGCATTGTGATTCCTAGGTTTTAAAAGTATACTTTTTGAAACAAAATCAAATTATTGAATTGCTTCATTATTGGGATACTATAGGTACTTAAAAACCTCAACTATAATCTTCCTCTACTCAAAGCACAAACAGGCTGAGAAAGAAATTAAGGAAATGACAGCCATGACAATAGTCACAAATAATATTACATACCTTGGTGTAACTCTAAGCAAGTGAAAGATCTGTATGACAAGAACTTCAAGTCTCTAAAGAAAGAAATTGAAGAAGATCTCAGAAGATGGAAAGATCTCCCATGCTCATGGGTTGTCAGGATTAATATAGTAAAAGTGTCCATCTTGCTGAAAGCAATCTAGAGATCCAATGCAATCCCCATCAAAATTCCAACTCAATTCTTTATAGAGTTAGAAAGAACAATTTACAAATTCATTTAGAATAACAAAAAAACTCAGATTAGCAAAAACTATTCTCAACAATAAAAGAAATTCTGGGGGAATCACCATTTCTCAGCTCAAGCTGTATTACAAAGCAATAGTGATAAAAACTGCATGTTATTGGTACAGAGACAGGCAGGTAGATCAATGTAATAGAATTGAAGACCCAGAAATAAACCCAAACTCATATGGTCACTTTATATTTGACAAAGGAGCTTAAACCATCCAGTGCTGGTTCAACTGGCAGTCAACATGTTGAAAAATGCAAATAAACCTATTCTTATCTCCTTGTACAAAGCTCTAATCCAAGTGGATCAAGGACCTTCACACAAAACCAGATACACTGAAACATATAGAGGGGAAAGTAGGGAAGATCACTGAACACATGAGCACAGGGGAAAAATTCCTGAGTAGAACACCACTGGCTTATGCTCTAAGAGCAATGATCAACAAATGGGACCTCATAAAATTGCAAAGGCTCTGTAGGGCAACAGACACTGTCAATTGGACAAAAAGGCAACCAACAGAGTGGGAAAAGATCTTACCAGTCCTACATCCAATAGAAGGCTAATATCCAATATATACAAAGCACTCAAGAAGTTAGACTCCAGAGAATCAAATAACCCTATTAAAAATGGAGTATAGAGTTAAACAAAGAATTTTCAACTGAGTGATATTGAATTACTCAGAAGCATCTAAAAAATGTTCAACATCCTTTGTTGAAAAGCAACTCAAAGCAACCCTGGGATTCCACCTCATACCAGTCAGAATGGCTAAAATCAAAAACTCAGGTGACAGCAGATGCTAGAGAGGTTGTGGAGAAAAAGGAACACTCCTTCACCACTGGTGGCATTGAAAGCTGGTACAATCACTCTGGAAATCAGTTTAGCAGTTCCTTAGATAATTGGACATAGTACTACCAGAGGACCCAGCAATACCACTCCTTGGAATATACCCAGAAGATGTACCAACATGTAATAAGAACACATGCTCCACTATGTTCGTAGCAGCCTTATTTATAATAGCCAGGAGCTGGAATGAACCAGATGTCCTTCAACAGAGGAATGAACACAGAAAATGTGGTACATTTACAAAATGGAGTACTACTTATCTATTAAAAACAATGAATTCATGAAACTCTTAGACAAATGGATGGAACTAGAAAATGTCATCCTGGTAGAAGGTGCTAACATCCTCTTCTTAACAGAAATAAGCCACCTAATCATATTTCCACAGGGATAAACCCAGCAGTGTCCTACTCTCAGCCTCAAAGAATTCCTGATACAGAAAGTCCCTTTCCAGTTAACAATCTCAAAGATGGGATGAGGCTGGCAGGAGATGATGCGCCGAAGATAAAGGACAGGTGGATTAAGGAGCACCCTGGTTATGTGGAAGACCTCGGAGCTTTTATCCTAAGAGTGCAGCTTCATGAGGGAAGACCCAAACAGAAAAGGCATCGATGTTCAAACCCAAACAAACTAGATGTCAACAGTCTCACTGGAGAGGAACGTGTGCAGCTGGTTAACAGAAGGAATGCCAGAAAGGTTGGAGGTCCATTTGCTCCTCCTTTGAAAGACGTATGTAGATTCTTGAAAGAAAATGCAGAATATGGAGTAGCTCCTGAATGGGGAGATGTTGTTAGGCAGTCTGGGTTTCTTCCAGAAAGAATGGTCCTGTTGTGAGAGAGGAAGTAAGCAGGCAGGGGAGAAGGCCGAAAAGTGGAATTACCCAGGCCCCCATAGCAGCAGAGGCTCCTGCCAGCAGTGTGCCAGGCAATCCTTTGCTGGCCAATGGATTACTTCCAGGTATGAATCTCACAGCTCTTCAGGTTTTACAACAAAATCTGCAGAACTGCAGTTACTGCAAGTGACTGCAGGGCTGATGGGCATGCCTACCAGCCTCTCTTCTGGAGGAAAAACTAAAAACATGACTGCTATGTTCACCATGCTGTTCTCAGGAATGGCTGGATTACCAAATCTGCCAGGCATGGGAGGACTCCTGTCAGAATTTGGGGCAGAAGAAACAACGAAGAAATGACTCTAAGGAGCAAAAAAAAAAAAAAAAAAAAAAAAAAAAAAAAAAAGAAAGGACAGAGAGCCAAAGGTCGGAGAATGGAGGAGAACACTGTGCGCCAGGTTCTCCTTCGACTTCCTCCACGGCTGCATTGACTTCTGCTGCAGATGCCAAGCCTATAGCTCTTAACCCACTGTTGCTGTCTAACATGCTTTACCCAGGGATGCTGCTCACTCCAGGCTTTAATCTTCATCTTCCAACCTTGTCTCAGTCCAACACTTTTGATGTACAGAAAAACAAAATAGTGACTTAAATTCATCTAAGTCAGTTGAAATAAAGGAACAAGATTCCAGAGTTAAAGATCAGGAAGAGAAAGGGGGAACGGAGCCTTGTTTTCTCAATGAGAGCAGCACAGACCACAGACGAGAGTTCAGAGAGAGCTTCCTCCGGGTCTGATAGTTCATCGTTGTCATCTGAGGATTGAGACTGCAGCAATGAAGACTGACTAGGGACTCTGCAACCTCATCCTGAACTGGTTTTGCCTTTTCTTTAATTACTAACTATAAATATCCCAGTGTTGAGTACATCAATAACTTACTGACAGAACATTTCAGTTGTTTGTTTAGAAGTACAAACTGCTTTCAGAGATGTTTTGCATGTCCTCTTTCTTAAGATCCATAAGTTTCTGAACTCGATGTACTATCAGATACATTACACGTATCAAGGTACAACAAAAGGCATTATAATTTTGTTGGGGGTTAATTTTATGAAAATGATGCTCAATAAGAGTTGTATATTTAATATATTTGCAGTGAACACAAAAAACTTTATGCCTATTACTGATTTAATTTGAACATAGTTTTACAGCCTCCTTGACACCTATAATTTACAGATGAAAACTCAGCAATAATTTGGGCAGCTAATGAATGTCGTGAAAGCTGTAGACTCTCCATCACTATCTATTGCTTTAATTACATGAAAACGCTCTAGTGTCGCTCTAGCGCACTGCTGATGTCTCCAATTCAGGTACAAGTATGTTTTAAAGAGGAAATAAGTCTCCCAATCAGTCAATTTATCTAGCTACCTGTTACCTCAGCTGAGTTAGTTTAGGAAGTTTACATTCATTTCTAATTCTTTGCTTGTTTTCAGGGTTTTTTTTTTTTTTTTAAGACATCCTCTACATCATGTCAATTTTGCCAGGACCATGACTTGCCTCCTATTAAAAGTAATTATGTCTCAGATGAGTAACGTCTTGTTTCCAGGGTTCAAAAAGGCAAACTCATGAAACACCACTGAGAACTTTGAACACAGCACCCTTCACAGGAAAGTGTTTGTTTGCTTTATTTCCATAGGTTTCTGTTTGTGTCTTATGTCCTGGAAATATTCCAAAACAACAGGCAATAGTAGTCAAGCAATATGCAGATAGTCTGAATTAATTGAGTTTCTAGGAGTAAGAAGCCAGTATGTTACCCAGAGTCAGTGTTGGGCTGTCAGTCTATAATAACGCTGAAACGCCCACTTTGAAAATGCACTTTGACTAATCTCAAAACGATGTACAAATTATACATAGGAAGTGCAAGGCTTCTGTTCTGTTTTTTACAATCCTTTGTCATGTACAATTTGTGTGGTATTTGATTTGTGATATCCTGCTAAAGCTGCTATCACTCTGACAATGTAGAGGTCCAAGGTTTACCTTTATATACATTGGAAACAATTAGAACAGACTTAGACATTCTAAGGAGAGAGAAATATTAGCATTTACCTCATGACTAAATAAATCATGCTAAAGTTTGCAAGGTGGTAAATTTGGGAGGCATATCCCAGTTCTTTCCTATGGGAAAACTGACTTCCAGTATGTTTCAATAGAGCTGTTGTTTGTCATGGACTAAGTGATTGTACTGGGTTTCCCAAGACCTTTACCAGTAAATTTAATGTTTCTGTATGTAAAAATGTAACGCATTATCAGACAATGTTATATGTATTTACCAACTTATGTAAGTTCCATTGGGATTGTATTATTAATTTTTGTATTTTCTCAAAATAGTTCTTTGAATTGATAGTTCTTTATGCAATGTCTTAGCAATAGTCACTGTAATGCCCACCCAGGAGCAGTGGGTAACCCTTCATCATGAAAATGAATACTACATATTTACTGTGTTCCCTTTGCAAAAAGAAAGAAAAAAGAAAAAAGAAATAAGAAAATGTCATCCTGAGTGAGGTAACCCAGTCACAAAAGAACACACATGGTATGCACTCACTGATAAATGGATACTAGCCCAGAAGCTCCAAAGAATCAAGATACAATTCATAGACCACATGAAGCTCAAGAAGAAGGAAGACCAAAATATGGATGCTGCGGTCCTTCATAGAAGAACAAAATACTCACAGGAGCAAATATGGAGAGCAGAGACTGAAGGAAAGGCCATCCAGAGACTTTCGCACCTGGGGACTCATTCCATATACAGTTACCAAACCCAGAAATTATTGTGGATGCCAAGATTTGCATGTGAAAGGAGCCTGATATGGCTGTCTTCTGAGAGACCCTGTCAGGAGGCCCTTACAAATACAGAGGCCAACCATAGGACTGAGCACAGGGTCCCCAATAGAGGAGTTAAAGAAAGGACTGAAGGAGTTGAAGGGATTTGCAACCTCATAGGAAGAACAGCAATATCACTAGACTCTGGAGAGCTCCCAGGGACTGAGCCATCAACAAAGGACTACACATGGCTCCAGCTGCATATATAGCAGAGGAAGGCCTTATCATCAATGGGAAGAGAGGTCCTTGTCCCTATGAAGGCTTGATAGATGCCCCAGTGTAGCAGAATCGAGGGTGGGGTGTTGGGAGTAGGTGGGTGGGGGAGGAACATCCTTATAAAAGCAGGAGGAGGGTGGATGGGATAGGGGGTTTCCTAGAGGGGGGAAACCAGGAAAGGGGATAACATTTGAAATGTAAATAAAGAAAATATACAATAGAAAAGAAAAAAATCTCACCTGTTAACTAAAATTTTATTTCATTTACTACTTACAGTGGTATTTTGCAGGTTTACACATTGTGAGCAGCAGAATCAAGCTAACTGTACAGAGACTTAATTATCCTTTTAACTGAAACTTGAAAATGATTTCAATTATAACTTAAAAGTTGAAAGGTATCCTGGCTTAACTATGTTCATTGCTTGTGAAATGGAATCAGCCGAGATGTCTATGAAATGATGAATAAATGAAGTGTATTACATATACACTGAGAAAGTTAATTCAACTGCAAAGAAATATGAAGTTTTCAAAAATGGACGAAACTAAAAATAAATGCAGAGTTAAGTATAAGAAGATCAAAAAGATAAATTCTACATGTTCTCTTTCATATGTTGATGTGTGTGTTTAACTGAGAGCTCCTAAAGAAGATAGGAAAGTGGAAATGGTCATTTAGATAGAGGAACCCTTAATAAAGAAGGGGTGCTGAACACAGGCAATACAACAATCGGGGTAGTTGAAAGGTAGAAACCAGAAGAAAAGAATATATAGGGATGTCCTGGTTCTTAATAGCTGAGTAGTATTCCATTGCATAAATGAACCATATTTCCTGTATCTACTCTTCTGTAGTGGGATATCTGGGTTGTTTCTAGGTTCTGGCAATCACTAACAAGGCAACTATGAACATAGGGGAGCATGTGCCTCTATTGGGACAGCTGGGTCTTCAGGTAGATCTACTTCCAATTTTCTGAGGAAACTCCAAACTGAATTCCAGAGTGGTTGTACCAGTTTGCAATCTCACCAGGATTAGAGAGTATTCCTTCTCCATGTCCTTGCCAACACATGCTGTTACCTGAGGTTTTGATCTTAATCATTCCGATTGGTATAGGGTGGAATTCCAGGGTCATTTTGATTTGCATTTCTCTGATCACTAAGGACTTTGAACACTTCTTTAGGTGCTTCTCAACCACTAGAGATTCCTTTGTTGTGAATACTCAGTTTAGTTCTGTACCCAATTTTTTGTTTTGGTTGTTTGGTTTTTTGGTGGTTGGCTTCTTGAGATCTTCATATATTTTGGATATTAACCCTCTATTGAATGTGAGTTTTGTGAAATTTTTTTTACAAATATGAACTTTGATGATTTGTCCTATTGACTATGTCCTTTCCTTTCTTTTTTTTTTCAATTAGATATTTTCTTTATTTACATGACATATGATTTCTCCTTTCCCAGTTTCTCCTCAAAAAAACAAAACAAAACAAAACAAAACAAAACCAAAAAACAAAAACAAAAAAACAAAAACCAACAAGAACAAACCTCTGTTGCCACCTCCCTCCCCCTGCTTGCCACCTGACACTCTCCCAATTATTGGCCCTGGCATTCCCCTACACTGGGGCACAGAACCTTCATAGGGCCAAGGGCAACTCCTCTAATTGATGATCAACTTTGCAATCCTCTACTATACACATGCTGCCAGAACAATCAGTCCAACCATGTATACTCTTTGTTTGGTGGTTGAGTCCCTGGGAGCTCTGAGGGTACTAGTTAGTTCATATTGTTGTTTGTCCTAAGGGGATGCAAACCCTTCATCTCTTTTGGTCCTTTCTCTATATTGGGGACCCTGTACTCAGTTCAATGGATGCCTGTGAGCCTCTACTTCTGTCTTTGTCAGGAAATGTCAGAGCCTCTCAGGAGACAGCTATATCAGGCTGGATTGTCCTTCCTTCCATCACTGCTCCATAGTTAGTCTCTGCAACACCTTCTGTGGGTATTTTGTTACCCCTTTTAAGAAGAAATGAAATGTCCACATTTTGGTTTTTCTTCTTCTTGAGTTTCTTGTGGTTTGTGTGTTGTTCTTCCTGTATTCCAAACTTCTGGGCTAATAACCACTTATCAGAGAGTGCATTACCATATGTGTTCTTTTGTGATTAGGTTACCTCACTCAGGATGATATCTCCAGATCCATCCATTTCCTTAAGAACTTCATAAATTCATTGTTTTTAATAGCTGAATAGTACTCCATTGTGTAGATCTACCACAATTTCTGTATCCATTCCTCTGTTGAGGGACATCTGGGTTGTTTCCAGTTTCTGGTTATAATAAATAAGGCTGCTATGAACATGGTGGAGCATGTGTCCTTATTACATGTTGGAGCATCTTCTGGGTATATGCCCAGGAGTGGTATAGCTGGGTCATCCAGTAGAACTATGTCCAATTTCAGGAGGAACCACCAAACTGATTTCCAGAGTGGTTGTATCAGTTTGGAATCCCACCAGCAATACAGGAGTGTTACCCTTTCTCCACAACCTCTCCAGCATCTGCTGTCACCTGAGTTTTTTATCTTAGCCAATCTGACTGGTGTGAGGTGGAATCTCAGGGTTGTTTTGATTTGCATTTCCCTGATGACTAAGGATGTTGAACATTTCTTTAGGTGCTTCTCAGCCATTCGATATTCATCAGTTGAGAATTCTTTGTTTAGCTCTGTACCCCATCTTTTAATAGGGTTATTTGGTTCTCTGGAGTCTACCTTGTTGAGTTCTTTCCATACATTGGATATTAGCCCTCTATCAGATATAGGATTGGTAAAGATCTTTTCCGAATTTATTGGTTGCCATTTTGTCCTATTGACAGTGTCTTTTGCCTTACAGAAGCTTTGCAACTTTATGAGGTCCTATTTGTCAATTCAGATATCTATAGAACTTTTTATCCTAAAACAAAAGGATATACCTTCTTCTCAGTACCTCATGGTACCTTCTCCAAAATTGACCATATAATTGGTTACAAATCAGGCCTCAACAGATACAAGAAGATTTAAATAATTCCTTGCATCCTATGAGATCACCATGGACTAAGGCTGTTCCTCAATAACAACATAAACAATAGAATGCCCACATACACGTGGAAACATAACAATACTCTACTCAGTAATAACTTGGCCAAGGAAGAAATAAAGAAAGAAATTAGAGACTTTCTAGAGTTTAATGAAAATGAAGCCACAACATACCCAAACTTATAGGACGCAATAAAAGCAGACCTAAGAGGAAAATTCATACCTTTAAGTGCCTCCAAAAAGAAACTGGAACGTGCATACACCAGAAATTTGACAGCACACCCGAAAGCGCTAGAACAAAAAGAAGCAAATTCACCCAAGAGGAGTAGAATACAGGAAATAATCAAACTCAGGGCTGAAATCAACCAAATAGAAACAAAAAGAACTATACAAAGAATCAACCAAACCAGGAGCTGGTTCTTTGAGAAAATCAACAAAATGGATAAACTCTTAGCCAGACTAATTAGAGGGCACAGAGACATTATCCTAATTAACAAAATCAGAAATGAAAAGGGAGACATAACAACAGACACTGA
>JADRCD010203079.1:0-11493 GCA_019843815.1 Montemys delectorum
ATATATGCAAATATATATATATATATATATATATATATATATATATATATATATATATATGAGATGGAACAATTTGGACTTAATAAAAGCACACAGCACACAGAGTCCCCAGATTTTAATTTCTAGATGCTATCCTTTATTAAAAGGAAGCAAAAACTTGCAAGGCAAATGCTCTGGAGCTAAAACAGGGAATGTACAAAATGAACCCAGGAACATCTTCTGCCTGAAAGGAAGAAAGCACTCTGTGGACGAGGAGGGTACATCAAAAGGACAAAGGCTTCAGCGTAAAAGACATCAAAAATAATTGGAGTAATTACAGTCTTTGACTAAACTCAGACTCCAAATGTCTATCTAGGTTAATATAAATAAGTGAACAAATAATTGAAGGAGAAGACTAGCTTTCATTTATAGTACTATACCAACCAATAAAAATAGAAGACATGATGGGACTGGACACTCACCATTTAGCAAACAATGGAAAGGTGGTTAATTCTGTCAGGGAAGGCAAAGTCAGTACTTGGAAATCTGAGAAGGAACTGTAGGTTTTTCAGACTGTGTCCCCACAAAATACTAATCAATTGCAACAGAGAAAATGTTGCATTTAAGGCAAAGAGGCCCCAAAAGCATCAGCATGTGTCTCCAGATGTGAGGCTCTATGTAGAGACCATTTCCGTAAACTTACAGCCAAAAAATGCAAAGCCTGGGTCTGATCATAAGAAAATAAGCCCAAATCAGAGGTCACCACCCAGAATATGCAGCTAACTGTCAAGCACAGGGAAACCAGGGATGGACTGAGTGACTACGGCTGTGTGAAGAAACCCGAGGAGACATGAGAACCAAAGCACTGTATGTGCTTGGACTGAGGCAGAGGAGAACGGAATGTGGATGATTCTTGGTGAAAATCAAATACAGCTAGTGAACTGGCCAGGGCTATATACACCACATCGCCACATCAGATAATCAAGTCTAGAGAGACTCATGTGGGTGCTGAAGGAAAGAATACTTGTCTGGAGAAAATACATCCTGCAATGTGGTAGTGGAAAGTTCCATCGCGTCTCCAGCTCCTACTCAAATGGATGAGAAGCAAAGACCATTCATAGCCCAAAGTGGATGACAATAAGTACACAAAATATTAATAACTGATGAGCCTGGTGAACAGATGAGGGAGTGCTTGCATTCTAGAAACTTCAGAACGATTTCAAGATGAATTAAAGGAAATCTTACATGCATTCAGGGTGATGCAAATTAAAACTACATGAGATTCTATGACACACCAGCAAAACAGCTAGTTAAAATAACCACAGTACCTCATGTTCAAAAGGGTGTGGAGGAGGAGGAGCACTCAGCCCTGTTCGTGGGAATGTAAAATGACCTGACCATGCTGGAAAATGATCTGACAGTATTATTGGGCAGTGGTGATGCATGACTTTAATCCCAGCACTCAGGAGGTAAAGACAGGAAGATCTTTAAGTTCAAGGTTAACCTGGTCTATAAAGTGAGTTCCAGGGCAGCCAGGGCTACACAGAGAAACCCTGTCTCAGAAAAAACAAATGTGATAGTATTATTAAACTAAACATAGCCCCCACACCCTGTGTCCCATGAATTCCATTCCTAGGTTATCACCACTCCAAAAAATAAAGTTGCATACAAACAAAATAGAAGTGTTATCAGAGACATTTTGCCCATAGAAGCCAAAGATCAGAGACAGGCCTTCCATCAGAAAGAAACTGCACTATATCTATACAATGCAATGCTACTAAATAGTAATGATGAGCAAGTAATTTATCTAAACTATCTCAAAAGGGAATGGCAAAAACGTGCTGTGAGAGGAAGGCCCTATGGAAAAGACATTATGAATCATTCCAGAGGTATGACATTCTCCATGGTTGAGCTTGGGTAGGGATGGTGAAATCGTGTTTACCTGGAGGGAATTGATGTGGAGGTGGGAGACCACAGGGCAGAAACATGAGGGTGCTTCCAGCTATGGTAATGTTCTCTCTTGACAGCAGTTTGAATCATACAGACACGGGCATTAATCAAAGCTTATCAAATCACGATGAACATCTTCACATTTCTATATGTGCAAAAAGAATTACCACAAAAGGTAAGAGGGAAAAATGAGAAGGACTAGACAATAGGTTATTTATGTGCATATTGACCTATTCAGGGGAAAGTGTGCTACATCAGCAACTTGTTTTGAAATGCATTTTACCTTGAGGTGGATCAATGGGTGGCTAGAGAAACTATAAACATAGAATACAGATGATAGTCTATTGAGTGCTCTGTGTAATTTTTTATAATCTTTTCTGCATGCTTGATAATTTCCACAATGAATTGTTGGAAAGTGTGTGTGTATATTAAAATAAAATTCTCTTGCTATAGAACAGCCGTTTGAAGCCACTAAGATACAAACAACAAACTGTGAAGTACCTGATGAACTGAGAAACCTGAAAAAATTGCCCCAAGGTATTTCTCCCTAGTTCATGTCCCAGGAGACATGTGACAGAGGAGATTTATGGGTTAGCTGTGCACATCATCTTTAATGTAAGAGGCCACTCAGAATGACAACTTTCCTCACCCACTGATGGATAAAATACTCCAAAACACCCATTGACCTAAGCATTTTTCTTTGTCTTCTTCTAGAACTGCTAGCTGTTAACCAAGTTGCTTGAAAACAGCTTTTCTGAATGTCAAGTAATTTCAAATCTAGAGCAATGGTTATCTATCAGGAGTGCATCTTAGAATAAAATTCATTGTGTCTTTGTTAGTATATGGCACAGCAATGCTTAATGTATTACACATAGTATACTGCTTTGTGACTGGCTTACCGTATCCTTGGATGTTGTCCCATGTCATTATATAAATTATACTGTCTATAAGATGGAAGTATGATTGCTGTAAAGACTAATTTATGCAATCCTTATAAATAATATGAAACAATGCCTAGCACATAGTAATTACTTAATTTAGATTAGCTATTGTTATTCTTTAGGGAAAATGTCTCATAATCTGCATAAATCAGTTCATAGATATGTAGACTACTGCAGTTCCTCTACTTACATAAAGGATATGTGAGTGAACAACCTTACAAATCCTCTTGATTCATGTAGTGCCTCTAGGACCAGTTCCCAGAAGTGAGGCTGGGAAAGCGCCTCAGTGGTTAAACTGCCTACCACACAAGTGCAAGGACCTGAGGACCCATGTAAAGCTAGACATGATAGCACACACCTGTATTCCCAATCCCATAACAAGAGACAGGAGAACATGGGTACCTAGGCTGCTATACATAACAGTGAACATGAGACCCTGTCTCAGACAAAGTATAAGGAGAGGACTGACCCCCAAGGTTGACCTCTTTTATGATAACATCACACAAGAGACCACTGGCACTAACACACACACATATCCTAGGAGAATACTATGGGTGAAACCACTGGACCCCCAGAGAAAACATCTTGTGCCAGGAATCTACATATCATCTCCCAGCCCAATCCCATACCTTGCTCTATTTCACAGTTTGTTGGCTTTTTTTCTGCCTGCTTCTAAGATGATATTGCTAAACTGAGCTCCCAAATGACTGAATAAAGTTGTACTCCCACCAAGAGTAAGATGAAAAGGGTTCTTTCCCCATCTGTATCATGAAAAGAGAAAAACACAGCTAAAGAGGCCCATTACAACCCTCTGAAAAAGGATCCGAACCTCAGGACATGGACGCACCACCGATGGTTTGAAGCATGGCGAGGTAAGATCTGTTCTTTTGTATCTTTGATTCTCAAAGTATGCACTCTAGACTGGTAGTGTTAGCATTGCCTAAGAGTCTGCTAAAAAATACACAATTCCCAAGTATGGGCATGGTGGCACACACCTATAATCCTGGTAGTTGGGAAAAGGAGGCAGGGCATCCACATTCCAAGATCAGCTCCTGATACATAAGATCATGTCTCAAGACAACAAAAGCAGTAAGAAGCAGAATTGCATAGGGTGTGTTGTAACAGCATCCCCAAAGGACTTGGGCCTCCACTGAAGTCTGAGAAGTGCTGGTCTGCAACTGATGCTGCAACAGGAGCCCCAGAGCATTCTGGGGTGCAGAACTTCCATAGGAGGCCCTTTGACCAAGAGGGGAAAAGATACTGAATTTCAAGCCACACTGAGCACAACTGAATAGTTAATGAAGTAATATTGTAATATGTTGTAATAAAGTGCACATTTGTGATGTGTGTGATTTGCTGGGAAAGGGATCCAGGGATCCATCCTTTCCAGGCAAGCAATCTGACACTAAGTTATGCCCCCTGCCTTTGTCCTTATGACTCGGTCTGCAATGCTTTTTAACGTCTGCTATGATAAAAGAGAGTTTTTAACATTTTGAGGTTTCTACTAGTCATTTACATTTTAGTTTAGGTTTTCAGTTTCCGGTAATATATTTTTCTTGCATTTAAATTTTAATGTGATCAAAATTAATCTGAAATTTAAGCATATCCAAAAACAAGTCAAATACATTTTGAATTTGTGACCATAATATATTGAGCTGCATAATGATGCATTTAAATTATTCCCATGCTATAACTGTTCCTTGCTGATGGCTATAGACATCCTGTAACCAGATCTCTTCGTTTCATAGGATGTTCTAATGAATTGTGTCAATACTGCATGCTGTTTCACCTGAAATTCATCAAGACAAGATGAATCAGGTATATTGAGATTTAGTTGGAGATGCATAAAACCAGAAAAATTGCACACAGATTTAGTGTGCATGCAACTATTAAAGGTTTTTTAATCTTTGCAAACACAGGAACTCCAGTCGATTTTGTGTCGAGCAATTACCATCAAAGCTGTAAAAGTGTGTGCATAATTGTGTATGCTGTATTATGAGTATATTCCTGACAGAACATTTCCATATTGTTTGAGTATCATTGTGAACTAAATTATCCACTTGTAATTTTATATATCTGATGATTGGAAGTTTCTCACAGACTAGCTGGCATTTCAGATTTTGTTCTCTTCCACTCTATAGATTTCTAGTGACAAGTTTTGTAAGGTAAGTTCACATCATGACACCAAGGGTAGCCCTGAGCCTTCAGGATATGACACTGGGTGACCCAGCACAGGGATAATTAATATACATTTCAGAAAGGCATAGCCATACAAGAATGGCTAGAAATAGTGTTATTATGCATAAAGTTACTATAAACTACATAAAAATATGCCAATAAACCCCAAAGCACCATCTCTCCAACTCAGCATCCCCATGTAGAGATCCCTAAAATGCCTAAAATCTTTTCTAAGCCACTCCATATCTGGGAAATTGTGATGGGAGAAAAGAAGAGAAAGAAACAGTTTTTTTCTGAGCTTTGACTTTTATCTTCAGTTTAGGGTTTTGTTTTGTTTTGTTTGTTTATTCATTTGTTTGTTTAATGGCAAGAACTTATGTAGCCCAGGATAGCCTTAAACTAAGTAGCCAAAGATAACCTTGAACTTCTGATCCTCCTGCCTCTGTCTACCAAGTGCTGGGATCACAGGCTTGTACTACAACATTTGGTTGTATGCAATGTTAAGAATCCACCTCAAGCCAGGCGGGGGTGGCACATGCCTTTAATCCCAGCACTTAGGAGACAGAGGCAGGTGGATCTCTGAGTTCGAGGCCAGCCTTGTCTACAGAGTGAGTTCCAGGGCAGCCAGGGATACACAAAGAAACCCTGTCTCAAAAAGCCAAAAAAAAAAAAAAAAAAAAAAAAGAATCCACCTCAAGGCCCCATCTATGCTAAGCAAGCACTCAATCAATAGAACTACATCCCTCATGCACAAGACATTGATAAGACCCTCTCAGGACTTTTGGCAAGAGAGGAACCTTGAAGAATGAGCATTGGAAAGTGCACAGTAAATCTGTCTCCACAAGGAGACAAAATGATAGAGGAGAGAAAAAACTTTCAGAGACCATGTAGACTGGCCTTTCTCATGCAAAGACAGAGAAGCTGAGGTTCTGTGGTTCCTTAGTAACGAGGCTGAGACTAGATTCTCATATACTTCTTCCAGAACCCTTCTAGCTCTGTGCTTTCCCAAAAGCCGAGAACTTGGAGTACCAAATAATGCCATTCATCCTAGGAATCAGCCTTGTGGCCATTCATGAAGTACTTGGCAGTTGAGATACGTAGCTGATTTATTGACTCTTATTCTACAAAAACAAAAATCCCATCCCTAAGTTGTAATGTATATGTAGATGACATGTTGTTTGATACCAAAATAGTCATTCTGTACCCCAGAGAACAAAAGGATTAGTGGGTGCTAATACTAATGCCAATATCAGCCTCTTACAAATGTGTCATGCTGTGGCTCTATTCTGATTTGTGCCTTGAGACACAGATTTCATATCACTCACAAATTACAGTATCTATTCAGTTTTATAGGCTGCAGTATGTTCCACACTAATATTTCAATTTAATCATTTCTATCCTGAAGATTTATTTTGTCTGACAACCCACATATACCATGTAATCAAAACAACTTAGACATTAGACATCTGGGCCATAGTGTGTTGGTCCTCCTCCATGCTACAACCGCTTATTGAATGTTCCTGCATGCCAGATGCCATGCTACAGAAAGAGCAGGCAAGAGATACTGGGCAGGCGAATTGGTCAAGTCATTTGCCCTTGGTGAGATTCTTAAAGCGAGGGAGAAACAGACACCTGGCTCACTTATTACACTGCAGTATGGTGGTCTCTGAACGTACAAAGATAGGAAGCAAGGAGCTTATGGAGAGTTTGACTTGAACTGAGTATCAGGGAGCTCCCACTTGAATCAAGACTCAAAAGAAATTATATATCAGCCAGAGAATAGGAAGGACATCCAAAAAAGCAACCAGCATGTGAAAAAGTCTAGAGAGGTGGAGGAAATGTTTTGGAGAATAATTGAGTGTTTATTTGGAACCTAGAATCCCTGGTACCTAGAAGGTTGGAGCAGGAAAAATGCTGAAATTCAAAAAGTATTCCAACATCCTGGGGAGGCTCTGGGTGTTGTGCTGTGGAGTTTAGACTTGCTTCTATAGGAAAAATGCACGGTTATGTGGCATAGGGACTTAATCATGTCTGTTAAGGAAAGCCAATAACAGGAAGCAGGAGGTTCTACTATGTTGTAAGCATCAACAAAAGAGCAAGAGCTAAAGGGCTGGCCTACAAAACTTGCAATCTCTGTGATACGGCATCTATTGGTAAAGAATCCTAAGAGATGTCTTGTATTGACTGTGTCATTGTCAATGTCTGCACCTGAAATGTGGGCTATGGCAAGACTAGAGCCCTCCTTGCCTTATTTCAAGCAGTTGTCCATAACACAGAGTTCCCATAGCATTCATATAAGCAACTGGCATGTCTCCCAGTGACCCATATTTCGTTCTTTCTTCCTACTTTTTTCTTTCTAGTGACTTTGTATGCTGACCCCCTTCCTCTGCTCCAAGTTGGTCAATAACGAGGATGAGATTTAGAGATAGAAATGATGTAACATCACATGGGAAAACAGAGAAACCCACCATCCCAATGAGAAAACAAGAGATAGTATATCACTATAAACAGCATCATATGATCTCCAAATTCAGAGCTCTAAATGGTAGATTAGAGGGGGAGAAAAGATTAAACAGGGGGACAGTTGTTTATACCCAACACTATGTCTTAGGGCCTGAGAATGAGGGTATGCCCGCACAGCCAGCTTGTGTGTCTGTTTGCTAGGTGTTGGAATGACAAAGTCTGTAGAGACAGAGGTACAGAGAGAGAACCTCCCTCTCCCCACCCCCCATTAGCAGCCCTGCTTGAGTGAGGGTGTCTCCCATGAGAGCTGAAAGGAAAAAGAACCAATGGTTCCCATGTCTACCAAAGAAGCTGAAGGCCTTGACTTCTGTGGTGAAGTCAAATGTGGCCAAGGGATCTCACTGAGTGCGAAAAGCCGCATTAACCAGTTTCTTCCTATCATGAGTCAGTATGAAGACAGAGAGGCAGACATACCTTTCCTTGACCCCTTAAACATGTGCCCTTCTAAACAAGAGGTCAGACATAGCTAAGTAGAAGCCAGCAAATGTCAAATATACATCTTATTCAGAAAAAGTTAAATTTTAGAGAAGCATCAAATACTCCTGCAGTACAAGTATATCCAAGTCATTTCACAGGGTACTCTTACAATAAATAAGCTGTTGTTCCAAAACTAAAGAAAACTAGACATTGTGTACTTTCTGTCAACCCTTACTCCATGGAGCATAGACTCACATCTCCATATCTGAGTCAAGGCCTCAGAATCCTAGACATGGAGGAGAACTCTAAAATCAGTTCATCATCTTAAATTAATCCATGATGAGAGTGAGGAGACCCAGAGAATTGCAAGAACTGACCCCAAGTCACACTGTTAATTAACAGGAGACTGGGGACTACAGTGCATCGCCAGGCTCCTATTGCAGTGTTTCCCCCAACCCACCCTCACGCTGTCATCCTAAGCCCTTTTTGTCCCTTGGCTCACTAGCTCCCAAATTACTCAAAATTCCCTACGGGCAAAGGAATTATTTCTTTTAATATCTCTTTCCAATGCTTTATGAGCCCTGGCAGAACAATCGGTATAGAAGAACTGGCCATGAGGCTAAATTACCTGGACACCAGCCACCACTCTCTCCTCATACCTTCTGTGCTCTGGTGCCTGAGAGCCTGTTGTGGCTTTCTGTTTGTTTATTTGTTTGTTTGGGTTGTTGTTGCTGCTTTGGCTCCTGGGAGGTAACACCAGCAGTTAGCCAGGTGTGAAAATTATTGTCAACCCCTCAAAGGATATAAACTGTGATTTTTCTGGATAACACAGCTTTTGGGAAGGATCCTCAGGTAATGAGTTCAAGAAAAACACACCTGAGGCCTGGGGCTGTGTGAAAGACAATTCTGTTTTAATCAGCTTCCCTCCGTCCAGAGCTTCCTGCAAAGAGCCAGTTAGGCTTTAAAGATTCCCATTCTCTCCTTTCCCCTGCCTCCCTCTTGTGGACAAGCAGGCAAGCCATTATGACAATGGACAGCAGGAGGGAATAAGGCCTCTGTGGCCACACAGACTGAATGCTCTGACGTCTTTAGTGCTTACGGTACATGTTGGATCAGTTCTTGACAAATGTGGGAAACAGCAGCGTCAGAGCCTTCTATCCTCCTCACATCCTACACAATTTTATCCCCCAAGAAAAAAAGCCACCTCCAACCCTCCTGCCTATCTCCACATTCCCGATTTCCTTTTATTATAGCCCAATAAAGATGTTGGATTCTTGGAAATCCCAGATTCCCAGCAATGTGTTACACTTCTGGGAAACAAGTTGTGCTAGTCTACTTAGAAGAGACCATGTGTACTAAAGCAGGATGCTGGGATGTCTGCTGAGGAGAGTGATATTTATTTAGTACCTAATATTTCCTCTTCTACTCACTAGCTACACGGTTCCTCTCTTGTATGTATAATCTTCAGAGCATCCAGTGAACCAGATACTCTGGTTTCTGTCCACTTCACCAATGAGGAAGGGAGATCTGAGAACTTTAAATAACTCCTGTAAGCTCCCGTGGGAACAATGGGATTGGGATTCAGACTCAAGAAGATCTGGCTGTGGACTCCGATGAAATGTTCTGCTTGTCCAGTATGGCAGAGATCAGGGACAAGAAGCTATTGAGCATTTGAAACTCAGTAACTGTTGTAAATAAGTAACTAAAGTTTTACTTTTTTTCCACCTTTAATTTAAAAAGTCACTAATGACAAGAAGTCATTATGCAACCGAACTATGTATAATGTGAAACCGAACTATGTATAATGTAGTGCCTGTATTTTTCTAGTTAGCTGGACTCCATATCTGATGAGCCACACGTATGCATTCATGTGTAACCCCCTGAGTATATTGATGATATACTTAGCTCTATCATCCACTTGGACCTCACTGTACACACTGGAAAGCTGACAGTTGATGTCTGTTCTGTTTGACTCCATAAGGCAAGAGAAGATGAATTGATAATATAGAAGACACAGGCTCTTTGCTCTGAAAGGGACAAATGACATTACTTCTTGCAACCTCCTTCTCTCGCCCTGTTCAAGGACAGATCCATACTCTAGGATCTCAACGACCCCTTCCAGCTTTACACTCTGTGGCTGGAAATGTCCCACAGAGCTCCCCTCTACCCTCAAATGACACATGGAAAGACAAACGCTGCAGGTGAGGAGTCTGGCACCAGCACTGATTGCCTGAGGAACAGTCAGCAAGCATGCTTGATTGTACACATCCAACACCCCATAATATATAGGGTTCTTTTTTTAGCACCCTAATCAGAAATTCATTTGCATAATTAACATCTTTAGGAATAATTGCAAATGACACATCTGTTCACATCGCCCCCTCCTTGGCAAACTATGTGTTATAAACATAGTTTCTTTGGCTTTGTAAACACCTGATGCCTGCCCTATCCTTGGTTGCTTTTGTTACTTGCCATCCTGAGGAATTTACAGCCCTGAGTGACCAGCCCTCTATAGTCTCCTCCTGTTGAGGGTTGAATTAGTTACTCTTCTATTGCGGAGAAGAGACACCAAGGCAACTTATAAAAGTATTTAATTGGGGATTTAATTACAGTTTCAGAGGGTGAATCCATGACCATCATGGCGGACACATGGCAGTAGGCAGGAAGGCATGACACTGGAGCAGTAGCCGGGAGCTTGCATCCTATCTGAAAGTTGGAAACAGAGAAACGGGGTCTGGTGGAGGCTTTTGAAATTAGAAGGCCAATTCCCCCATGGTACACCTCTTCCAAAAAATCAAAAAAGCCACACCTCCTAATCCTTCCTAAAATAGTTCTACTAACTGGAGAGCAAGCTTTCAAACACAGCCCACGGGGCCATTCTCCTTCAAACCACCACAGAAGTAGCAGGACCTGCTACCAAATGCCCATTTTGACTAACCACAGAGCAAGATTATTAACTTTGGCTCCCTGGACCAAGGTTTCAGAGAATGTGTAAAATTTTATAAACCCCTGAGTAAAAAAGGAAGACATAAATATATGTTCTGAGGAGAAGGTTCCTACCTTCCATCAATTGCAACAGATGTCCATACTGACACAAATGGCTCATAATCACATACCATATGATTTTATTCATATGAAAGTCCAGGACAGAGTATCCACAAGGATAAAAACTTTGTAAAGGGCAAGAGTATGGAAAACAGAAGGGTAAGGAGTAATATCTAAATGATGGGATGTCTTCTTAATGTTCTAAAACTGACTGATAGTCACTACACGTGCCTGTGATTGTACTAAAAACCATTGAACTTTACACATACTTTAAGTGGTAGACTTGATGGCATGTGAACTATACTTCAATTAGACTCTTTAAAAAAAATAATCGCCGGGCGGTGGTGGCACATGCCTTTAATCCCAGCACTTGGGAGGCAGAGGCAGGCAGATTTCTGAGTTCGAGGCCAGCCTGGTCTACAGAGTGAGTTCAAGGTCAGCCAGGGCTATACAGAGAAAC
>JADRCD010203080.1:2675-16238 GCA_019843815.1 Montemys delectorum
AGAGAGAGAGAGAGAGAGAGAGAGAGAGAGAGAGAGAGAGAGAGAATAGGCATTGAATGTTGGTAGCCTATTTCTATTTCCTGTCCACATTCTGCTTCCTGTGAAAATGAGACACCCCTGATGTACTTAGCTTTTGCCTTAATTGGCAGATATTTGGTTATAACAGTGAGGAAAGTTACACACACACACACACACACACACACACACACACAGAGAGAGAGAGAGAGAGAGAGAGAGAGAGAGAGAGAGAGAGAGAGAGAGAGATGAGATGAGACAGAGACAGAGACAGAAACATCATCAGATACAAATACTTAATCCAGTCATTTATTTATTCATTGTTTTTAAATCCATCAACTACTTCAATCACTACTTCTAAATTTTCTTGTTCATAGAAAACATTGTGATACTATTTGTCATGCAATATTTCTTCTGGTTACGTATATCATTCTCTCATAACTGTGGAAAAATAATGACCACAGGAGAAATATATCACTCATTGCCTTAAGAAAACCTGTTCATCTCTAAACTAGTTCTAAATACAAAAAAATCAAATTAAGACAGAAAAGTTCTGTAGCTGCATTCATCATCTGCCTTGAATTCAAAACAGTTCAACATACTAAAAGTCAATAAATATTTTTAAACTCTACACAGACTTAAACCTACAGCATATATTTTCAGTCAACTATCCAGTCAAAATAACTTCTCTTACTCTTTCATCATACCGTAGGACCCAACTCCACTCTCGAGCTGACATTGAATTCCATTAGGTTTCTCCAATTGATTATAACAAAAAGGAAAGTTTCTCTCACACACACCACGCATAGACATACATACATAGACAACACACACACACACACACACACACACACAACTATCAGATATAAATACTTAAGCTTTATCTATATTGTCCTATGGAGACAATATTTTTTTAATTTCTTCTTTTATTATTTTATATTTTACCATCCAGTTGTTGCCTAACTTCAGGTCTGCCCTCCCACAGTTCCTCATCCCATTCCTCTTCTACCCTATCTCCAAGAGGATGTCCACACTCCCTCACCATGCCTCCCCACTCCCTGCAGCCTCAAGTCTTTCTAAGGATAGGCCTATCTTCTCTAACTGAGGCCAGACTAGGAAGTACGCTGCTGTATGAGTGTCAGGAGGCCTCAGACCAGCTAGTGTATGCTGCCTGGTTGGTGGCTCGGCGGTCCAAGTCAGTTGAGACCTGTGATCTTCCTATCATGTCACCCCCCTCCTTAGCTTCTTCCAGCCTTTCCCTAATTCAACTGCAGGAGTCCCTGACTTCAGGGACTTCCAGTGGTTGGGTGTAAGTATCTGCATCTGTCTCAGGCAGCTGCTTTGCTGGGCCTCCTGAAGGACAACCCAACAAGGAATAAAAGAAGAGTGATCCTCTTTCTTCACATCCTTGCCAGCATGTGTTGTCATCTGAGGTTTTGATCTTAGCCATTCTGATTGGTGTAAGTTTGAATCTCAGGGTCGTTTTTATTTGCATTTCTCTGATCACTAAGGACTTTGAACATTTCTTTAAGTGTTTCCTCTATTGTTATGCCTCTACTGTGAATTCTTTGTTTACATCTATATACCATTTTTGATTGGGTTTTGGTTTCTTGGAGGTTAGCTTCCTGAGTTTTTTATGTATTTTGGATTTTAGTCCTCTATTAGATATGGGGTTATCTGAGATTTTTTTCCAAACTGTAGGTTGCTGATTTGTCCTATTGACTATATGCCCTTTGCCTTACAGAAGCTTCTCAACTTCATGAGGTCCCATTTAACAATTCTTGATCTTAGAGCATGAGCCATTGGAGTTCTGTTTTAGAAATTTCCTCCAGTTCCAATGAGTTCAAGACTCTTTCCCACTTTCTCTTCAATTAGATATAGTGTCTCTGGTTTTGTGTTGAGGTCCTTGATCCAGTTGGACTTGAGCTTTGTCCATGGTGACAAATATGGGTCTATTTTTATTTTTATACATACAGACTGGAGTTAGACCAGTATCACTTATTGAAGATACCTTTTCTCCCATTGTATATTTTTGGCTTCCTTGTGGAATATCAAGTGTTCACACGTGTGTGTTTATTTCTTTAATTCTATTCCATTGATCACCTGTCTGTCTCTGTGCCAATTCGATGCAGTTTTTTTTTTATCACTAATGATCTGTAGAACAGCTTGAGGTACAAGATGGTGTTTCCCCTAGAAGTTTTTTTTATTGTTAAGTATAGTTTTTCCTATCCTGTTTTTTCTTTTTTTTTTCAATGCGAAATTGAGAATTGCTCTTTCCATGTCTGTGAAGAAATGTGTTGGGATTTGGATAGGGACTTCATTGAATTTACAGATTGCTTTTGGTAGGATGACCATTTTTACTATATTAATCCTACCATTTCATGAGCACGGGCGATCTCTCCATTTTCTGAGGGCTTCTTGGATTTCTTTCAGGAGAAACTTGAAGTTCTTGTCAGGCAGATCTTTCACTTGTTTTATTAGAGTTACATCAGGATATTTTATTTGTAACTACTGTGAAGGGTGTTGTTTTCCTATTTTCTTTCTCAGATCAGTTATGTGTAAAAAGAAAGCCTACTGATTTTGTTTGAGTTTATTTTATGTCCAGAAACTTTGCTAAAGTTGTATGTTAGCTGTAAAAGTTCTCTGGTAGAATTTTGTGGTGGCTTATGTACATTATCTTATCATCTGCAAATAGTTGACTTCTTTGAGAATTTTTATCCTCTTCATCTCCTTTTATCGTCTTACTGTTCTAGCTAGAACTTTGAGTACTATATTGAATAGATATGGGGAGAAAGGGCAGCCTTGTCTTGTCCCTGATTTTATTGTGATTACTTCTCTGCACTTAATTTGATATTGTCTGTTGGTTTGCTGAATATTTTTTTACTAGGCTAAGGTATGGGTATTGAATTCCTGATCTCTCCAATACACTAAAATTCTTTTTCTATTCTTTAATTCATTGTTACAATGTCTTCATCCCCATCCAGGTAACTCTCCAACTGCTCCCCATCTCATACCTCCTCCTCCCATCTCCAAGAGGATATCCTCAGTCTCCCAACCCCACCCCCACCCCACCAGACCTCCCCACTCTCTGGGGCCTCAAGACTCTCCAGGGCTAGATGCGTCTTCTCTCACTCTGGCAGCCCTCTGGTATATATGTGTTGGGGTTCTCATATCAGGAGATGTGTGCTGCCTCATTGGTGGCTCAGTGTCCAAGAGATCTCAAGGGTCTAGGTGAGTTAAGACTGCTAGTCTTCTCATGGGGCCAGAGTCCTCCTCAGCTTCTTCCAGCTTTTCACCAATTCAAGCACATGGATCCCCAGCTTGGTTCAGTAGTAGTATCTGCATCTGACTATTTCAGCTGCTTGTAGAGCCTCTCAGAGGGCAGTCATGCTAGACTCCTGTCTTCATGCACACCATGGCATCAGAAATAGTGTTAGGCCCAAGGGCCTCTGCTTGAGCTGGAACCCAATTAGGGCCTGTCACTGGACCTCCTATCTTTCAGGCTCATCTCTATTTTTGTCAGCATACTTCCTTTAGATAAGAACAATTCCGGATCAGAGCTTTTGACTGTAGCATGGCAACCTCATCTCTCTACTTGATGTCCTGTCCCTCTTCTAGAGGTGGACTCTACATGTTTCACCTCCCTAATATAGAACATTTCGTCCAACGTCCCTCCCTTTGACACCTGAGAGTATCTCACCTCCCAGGACTCTGGTACATTCTAGAGGGTCTCCCCACCTCCTTCTTCCTTAAGGTTTCCTGTGTCCATTCTTTCTACTGGTCCTCAAAACTTCAGTCCTGTTCCCCTCCAATATCTGATCCTGTTCCCCACTTACTCTCTCTGTTTGCTCTCTCACCCCAGTCCCTCCCTCCCTCTGTCCTCTGGTTTCTTCTCCCTCCAAAGCAAGATTGAGGCTTCCTCACTTGGGCCCTTCACCTTGTTAAATTTCTTGAGTTCTATGGATTGTATCTTGGGTCTGTACTTTTTTGGCTAA
The DNA here is from genome assembly GCA_019843815.1 of Montemys delectorum. NCBI lineage: Eukaryota > Metazoa > Chordata > Mammalia > Rodentia > Muridae > Montemys > Montemys delectorum. Next base: position 6,686 of record JADRCD010203080.1, read on the forward strand.
TATCCACTTATTAGTGTCTCTTCAATACTTTTAACATGAAGGGGCGTTGTATTTTATCAAATGCTTTCTCTGCATCTAATGAAATGATCTTGTGATTCTTTTCTTTTAGTTTGTTTATATAGTAGATTACCTATTGCTCTGGGTGCAGCAGATCTCTCGTGAGGTTTTCTGACCATGGGTCCAAGGTTCAGACACACTAATGATCTGCCCCGTACAACTCACAGACAAGACAGAGACAATATGTTTTAAATGTTAGTAATCTTTAGTATTACTTTACATGTAATAAAACTTTTCTTTATATAAGTTAAACAGGTGTCACTTACTTTTCTGGGCCACTTTTATTTTACCTGGACAAAAATTATGAATCAGTGAATAGAAATTTAAGGACTTAATCAGCAAAGCTCTGAGACCCAGAGCTGCATTGGAAACCCGTATCATATGGTTCCATATTTATGTTGAAGGTTTATTGGTCTATATGTTTACCATCAGGATCTGGCTGCAGCCTTTTATAGAAACTAGTGGTCAGGTGGACACTAATCTTAGTCCTTCCGATGGTGCACCAAGGAAATATTCCCTCTGGCCTAGATAGGAATGTTTCTCACTATATGTTGTCACAAAACTTCAGAGAAAGTGTTTGAAACAGATGTAGCTAGAACAACTTTTAAAGCAGCAGTTGTGTTTCAACAGCAAGCACATGTGGTTGAAGTCTATCATCTTCAAGAAACCTACCTTCTACATGCATCTGCTAGCACACTAAGAATGAGAACAAGCCAGCATTATCAATGAGGGAGTCAACTGTTTGTAGCTCCCATTATCTTGGCTAAATTGAAGCAAAGCTATAGAAAGTGAAGGGATAATAAGCATTAAAATGGGCACTCTAAGTGTCTGTCTTAAATTTTAGGCTGTTTTACATTTTATAGTGCTCCATTCTTGGCCAAATTATTGCAGGGAATCATATATAATTTTGTCCATCTCAGTGGTAAAGGTATAGAAATGCTGGCAACTCTGTGGTCATTCTTATAATCCCCTAGAGAATAAATGTCAATAATTTACATTTCTAGATTATGTAGTAAACTCTCCTTCTAAAGTACCACAGAGGAAAGGTTCATCTATAAGAACTATAAACCATTTGTAATATGCATGCTTCCTAAACTTTATCTATGCTCATATATACATGTTCATGAATACATACATACATATCTGCCTCACTTCACCATGGTTGAGGTTTATATTAGATTGGAACTGGCTTAGTTGATACAGTACTTGTAGGAAAAGCAGAGGGATTTGATTTTGTATCCCTTGTATGCAAACAAAAACTAAGCTAGGCAGTATACATCTTTAATCTCTAAATGAAAGATGAAGAGACAGACAATTCCTTGGCCTGGCAAGCTTATCCAAATCAGTAAGGTTTGTGTTCAGTGAGAGAACCTGTCTCAAATGCCAAGACTTATGGAGAAAGGCATATCAAGTTTACTTCTGGCAGCCATTTCATTCATATTCATACACGCACACTGTATTGGTCAGGGTTTCTCTTGAGTCACAGAACTTATGGGCAGTCTCTATATAGTAAGGGAATTTGTTGATGACCAACAGTCTGTAGTCCAACTCCCCAACAATGGATAGCAGCAGCTGTGAATGAAAGTCCGAGAGTCTAGCAGTTGCTCAGTCTTATAAAGCATGCAGGTGAAGAAGAGAGAGAGAGAGTAAATCGTCCTCCATCCAATGTCCTTATGTAGGTCTCCAGCAGAAGATGTGGTCCAGATTAAAGGTATTTAGCACCACGCCTGGATCTGGAACTTGCTTTATCCCAGGATGATCTTGAACTCAGAAATCTTCTTGCCTCGGTTTCCTGAGATTAAAGATGTGTACTACTTTGCCTGGGCCTATGCTTTTCATGGCCACTATGTTTCAAGATCCAGCTCAGAAACATGTCTCTTCCAGCCTCAAGATCTGGATCACTGGTGAGCCTTCTAATTCTGGACTGTAGTTCACTCCAAATATAATCAAGTTGACATTCAGAAATAGTCACTAAACACACAAACACATACAAACATAAATCACACATGCCCACAAATGCCTCAATAGTCTTTGCTTGTTAATGTATTTATCTTTTTTCTGTTAAACTTTTTTTCAGCTAGATCTCTACCCTTTAAGCCAAAGAGACACAATTTTAGCACTTTAAAAATGTTACTTTAGAAAATTATTACAGTTTAGAGTACTGTATACTTAGATCTATATGTATTTACCAAAGTATATTTTTTTAAAAATGTTTTTGAGATATTTATAGTCAAATATCATAACATTCTCCCTTATAAAACTGGTTATTTAGACATAGAATTCCTAAATTCAGTATTCTGAAGGAGGGATTTTAGCACTGCCTGAATCTCTCAAGGAATCCATCTCATAGACTTGTATCTTACTATTAGACCTAAGGACTGGCAACATAATTTTTTTTGGGGGGGGGTGGAAATACTGTTTGACCCACAAAACCATACAAGTAGTTTGCATTTTTACATAATACAAAGTGAATTCTATCTTGCCTTTTGGAAGAACTTTAAAATAACAGAATATTAAGACAATAGTCTCCTGCTAAAACTAGTGATTGAAACCAAGAAGGTGTGTAATGCAGCAGGCTGAACTCACAAAATTTCATAAATGCCTTTCCTAAGTTGATAAATAAAAAGAACACAATCAAGAACACCAGACAATCTACTCTATAAACATCAGAGTACAGAATTCTGCCATCAGCAAATAGAAGACTTCTATTCAAGTAAGGCCTGGTACTGTGGCCACTTTAACTACTTTTAGTGTATTTATTAAGCAATGCAGTTTGTATTTTTTTTATTTTGGAATATTTTGTGATTTTTTTTGTACAATAATATATTTGTACAATATAGCAGTTCTCAGCTGCTGGAATGAATGAATAAAATGTACACATGAAAAAAATAACTAAGAACTGATATATAATTATGGATGGTAGCCGAGAGCTTAATACTGATCTCACCAGTGTTCTTTTTTTTAAGATTTATTTTATTACTATAAATGAGTACACAGAAGAGGGTATCAGATTTCATTATGGGTGGTTATGAGCCACCATATGATTTCTGAGATTTGAACTCATAACCTTTGGAAGAGCAGTCAGTGCTCTTACCCACTGAGCCATCTCACCAGCTCCAAGAGTGTTCTTGAAGATCCCAAAATGACCTACTTGATGTAATTTAGAATATACTGTCTATAGGCATTAGTTTAGAAACTGACACTATTTTCTATGTAAAAACATAGAGAATAGGTAATTGTCTTATTTGAACTTTCTTTGCCAAAGACATAAATAGCTCAAGGATAACGTTTCTTGGGCTATTCTCAGCTTTTGAATTATTGGAAAGTTATGTAATGTTGGAAATTGCAACTTGAAGTGTTTGCCATAGATCTTCAAAAACAATATGCTTGCTTTTGTTCTGTTGACAGTTGGATGAATAAAAATTATAAAATGTAATTATATTCTCCAAATTCTGAGGAGTTGCTCAGTGACACTTTGTGTAACAGACTAGGTTACATAGAAGAAGCCATGTGTAATGGTTAGGCCCAGAGGGTGGCACTATTAGAAGATGTGGCCCTGCTGGAGTAGGTGTGGCCTTGTTGGAATAGGTGTGTCAATGTGGGTGTAGGCTTTAAGATACTCATCCTAGCTTCTGGAAGCCAGTACTTGGCTAGCAGCCTTCAAATGAAGATGTAGAACTCTCAGCTCCTCCTCCACCTTGCCTGCCTGGAAGCAGCTGTATTCCTACCTTGATGATAAAAGACTGACCTTCTGAACCTGTAAGCCTGCCCCAATTAAATGTTGTCCTTTATAACAGTTATTTTGCTCATGGTGTCTTCACAGCAGTAAAACCCTAACTAAGACACAATGCACATTTCAAATTCTAACATCTAGCTGAGCTAAGGCTAGATAGTGTAATATTTGTGGGCTAATGCTAGGGCCATGGTGGCAGGATGCTATGCTGTGAGTTTACTGGAGTAAACATTAAGGTAAATTATGTCTTTTTAGAAATTAATTTTTACTATTTTTTTGTTAGAAAAAAACATTTATTTTGATCACGTTCATATAGTAATAATTTTGGAGGTGGAAAGACGGCAGAGCAGTTAAGAGCATTGTCTGCTCTTTCCAGGCAGTTTTGTGCTGAACACCACTAACGGGGGCTCAAAGCTTCCTGTGGATATGACTCTAAAGCATCTAGTGTCGCCTTCCAGCATTTGCGGAAAACTGTATTCTTGAACACATATGCACATGACACATATATACACACCAAGAAGTATAATAATTAAAAATGATAGCATAAATAATTAATTACCTCATTTTCAAATAATATAATAATTACCTATTAGATTTTTTTCCTGGAATTTTCATCTGATAATTTTTTACTATGTCTATGCACACTATGATCATACTCTTACGTATCCCAGCAGATTTATTGTACACTTAGGGTGATTTTTTTTTCCTGAGTATAGGTCCAAACTTTCTTTTCTTTGGAGATTTACCTTAGAAACCTTGAAATTTAAAATTCTTCCTCTGCACCTTCAAGATATATATCTCCCAGCCTTGTGCCAAACCTGCATTCCCGAAATGTCTTTTTCTAGGACATAGGGGACATCTGGTTGAAATGTAGTCATCTGTAGAGACTGTACTACAATTCCCCAGCCTATGTAAAATATTACGGACAATTAGTAAGTCCTCATAGGCTCCTTACACTGAGTAGACTCATTCCTACTGTTCTCTGCTACTTTTCTATTAGCTCATCCCACGCTAAAAACCTTCTATCATCCTATTGCAATGGAATTAAATTCTGTCTGCCTACTCTCTTGCAGGCATCTTAAATAGAATCTCCCTTATGTGTTTAATTCCATCTTATGCAATTTTTCCTTGGCAACTGAAGAATTTATACCATTTAAACTTCAGTAAATGCTGCCATCATAAAATTTGCAAGCTTGGATGCATTTTCTTATGCATTCTCCCTACTCCATATAAAGTGATATATTGCGTTTATGATTTTAAAAATTGATTTGCTTTTCAATTATACATATGTCAACAGCTTGGTACATAGTTCAAAGTTTTGTTTTAAATAATTTTAATAAAGGGAACAAGCACTGAAGTTAATGCTTTGTGGATTTCAATCTGTCTCTTCAGTGAATGTATAAAGAAATCTGAGGCAAGTATTAAATGTTAGTAAATACAAGAAGTTCAAAGTGAAAATTATGCCCAGTTGTGTTGTGCTGGACTATGCTGTTAAAAGTTACAGTGTTAGTCTTGCCAACCCTGAGACTAACAATGAAGGAACTGAAGTTGTTCCTCCATTATATATTTTCTCAAAGCCATGTTATTCTGAATCTGAATCTCTGTACATTGCTTTCAACCTTTTCTCTTTGCTTCATTCTGTATTGTTGCATATAGTCAGAAAACGCAAAAGGTTTCCAGTTAGCTGTTTACTAAGCTGTTGACATATGTATAATTGAAAAGCAAATCAATTTTTAAAGTTATAAGCACAATATATCACTTTATATGGAGGAGGGAAAATACACAATAAAATGTATCCAAGTTTGCAAATTTTACTATGGCCACCAATTGGTTACCTACCGTGGGTAAATCTCTGAGTTCTATTACCAGGGTTTCAAAAAAGAAAACAAAGCATATTCTGCATATTAGGAGAATATGGTGAAGAGGAAAACTCCAAAGGCATCGAGATTGACTTAGGAAAGTAGATGATGGTAAGCAAAACTTGGAGACCTTTTGGATTTTTGACTACATGCAACAAGGGAGAGCAAAGCAAAGAGAAAAGATTGAAAGAAATATATAGAGATTCAGATTCAGAATAACATGCTTTTAAAAAATATATAGAAAAACAATTGGGTGTCTGGACTCATACTCTAGGTATAGCAAAATACTGTCTTCTTCTCTTTATGTTCTTAAATTCTCTTATTAACATTGTATTTATGGTTGCATTTTCATTGTTGTTTTTTAAAGAGAGTAATGCTGAGAGCAGCCAAAATAGTTTTGCTGCTGTCAAGAGGGTCAACTGAAAGCAAATGGTTTTGCATTAAGCATTAAGTCTAATCTAAATGACATGGGCAAGAGGTCAGTATTTTTGTTATTTTAAACGTTCTCATGAGAAAGATAGAATAAGGTTTAAAATGAAGAATTACTAGGAAGAATAAACATTCTTAAAGATTATTTGCCTAAACCAAATACCTGTAAAGAAATAACTCTTAGTGTTAAATACAGCCAACCGAAAGCATAAAAAGTTTCAGTTTACTATCTTCGGCAATATGAATAAATGAGTTGCTGAAAATATGTCAGCAAGAAAGACAATGTCTTTTGTAAAACAGATAAAACCTATCAGATTAATAATGGTTATTACCTCAGAGCATGGGAAGTTGCTGTATGAGCATACTACTATAAGACACTAATTCCAAACTGTGAAATACATAAATATAGTGAGCATTGCTACTATATAAGTTATGTGCTGATCATTCGGGGGAAGTTTTGTATATTTAGATTTTTCAAGAAAAGCATATTGTGATGTTTCACACACACAAACTAATGCTATTATGTCCTTTACAAATAAGGTTGTAAACAGGAAAACATTTCATTTTGTTTTGTTGCCTATGAAAATGTAAGAAATTAACAATTGAGATAATAGGATTCTTTAAAGTACACAAAAATGGCATTCTTGACCAAATCTAAAACTAGAACTAAAAACAGATTTAGTTATTAAGAACACAGCTTCTCAAATGGAATATTTTGATTTCTTCCAGACAATGATAAATAAGATATTGATGATCCTATGTGCTAAGAAAAATAGTTAAATATTTTTAAATTAATTATTAACATGACTTCAGCCAGGTGGTGGTGGCACACGTCTTTAATCCCAGCACTTAAGAGGCAGAGGCAGGTGGATTTCTGAGTTCGAGGCCGGCCTGGTCTACAGAGTGAGTTCCAGGACAGTCAGGGCTACACAGAGAAACCCTGTCTCGAAAAACAAAACAAAACAAAACAAAACAAAAAAACCATGACTTCAAAGAAAATGTGTTTCAAAGAGTTAAAGTTTAAGACAAATGTGTGTGGAAGGTGAATATTAACAAGTAAAGGCATTAATTGCAACATACCCCATGAGTGCTATTATAAAGATACCGGGAGGCCACGTTATTAAAAGTTGGAATGTCTAGCAGATATAATTTCAAGCTTTATGATAAAGCTATTTTAAAAAATCTTTTTAGTAATGTGAGATAGAGAAAAATATTTTTATACGGAAGTACAAATATATAAATACTATGCTGACTAAGAAAGGGTCTGATAGTCTTGAAATTAACAACAAAAGCCAGGCTATAAGAAGAGGGACATTTTGTTTCTGGTCAATAATTTACAAAAATAGTTCAGAAGACTGAGCATGAATATGCATTTTTTCCAGGAGTATAACATTGCACTTGACCAGCTTCTGAGAACATGAACCTGACATGAAAAGATTATACCCTGTATGCTGGACAGAGACATTTGGAGACAGGATTTTGCAAGGCTTGATTTCTTAAGTATCATAATGACCTCTACTAAACAGCTAAATTTAAAAATATCTCCATGTTTTTGCCCTACTATCCAAATATTAAATTCAGAAACACCCTATACTCAAAACAAAATAGCCTATTTCATATACACTCAAAATAAGTACCAAGACAAAATGCTTAAATAGTTGTTATGTTTAAGGCCATTTGAAAAGCATGAGAACTGTCTTAAACCTGTTAAAGACAGTCTTAGCAATATCATCAATAGAGATAGCAAAACCCATTTCATTGAATGAGTCTCAAAGATGACAGAATAATTTAACATGTTTATAACTTAATTACAAAAGTATTTAAGAATGCATTCCAGGAATCTGACTTACAAAATAGAAAATACTTTATGTTGAGATATATAACTATGAAATATTTCTAAATTTATATTGAACTGAATAATCTATGAGAATAATAACTATTGTGAGGGTATTTTATGACTAAGACTTGAAAATATTGTCACCTGAAACAGAAAGTTTGGAAGAGAGGGCAAATTTCTGAGTTCAGAAAAGAAACCATCTTCAAATGTTTTGATCATAATTGAGCATCATAAACATAAAAATCATTAATTTATTTGATTTATTTGCTTTTAATTTGTAGCCTTGACATGTGATAATATATGAGGTTAGATTATATATTTCCTTCCTCGATAAATTCTAATTTTGTGAGGGCAAATGTTATTTGAAATTATCAAGTAATAATTAAAATGGAACCATTTTCTTTATTTATAATCTTAAGATGTTACTTAGATTTTTTCCAAATAAAGTAAAAATATAGGGTCATTTGACCAATGTTTTAACAATATTCTGATTATTATTTAAGCCATAAGAAAAGTGAAAGACTATTTAATCATTATTAAAGTTCAATGCAAGATAGTGCAGCATAGCTAGTATTAATTGAACTATAATTAAGTGTTCCATTTGATTTTTCATAGATTATAATTAAAATGGCATAACTATTACTATAGTGTTATGGAACATACAATGCTTAGAGGAATGATGAAAAGGTGATGTTTTAGCCAACTTAAGAATATTTGGAATCCATACAATTGTAGTGTGAGCTGTGAGTAGGGATCCAATAAATGTATATTTAAAATAAATTTGTTGTACTTGTTGCCATTTGCTTTTTTGTATTATCATTATTTTTATTCATTCAAACTATAAGTTGTTTTCTTTAACATTTTCTTATTTAACTTCTCTATTCCAATCTATTTAGACGTTATTTTATAAAAGTAATATATGCAATATTAGATTAAAATTTGAATTCGCTTTTCTTTAAAATATGTACATTTATCTATCTACTTAGTTAGTTAGTTAGTTAGTTATTATTGATTTATTTATTGAGACAGATTCTTCTTGTGTATCCATGGCTGATTTAAAGATAAAGCTGACCTTTATCTCACAGAAAGTTACCTCCTAAATTTTGGGATTTAAAGTGTACACCACCACAACCAGCTATTTTATAAGTTAGAGTATACTTTTACATATATGTGTGTTGAGGTACATCTCCAACCCAAATATGTTCCAGCAATGAATACACAACTCAATTAATATGCATACAAGCTGTGTGCCAAATTGGGCAGTCTACCACTACACTACTACCTCTTCCATCTCTGGGACCCTTTATAACTTGGGTTTTTTCAGGCTACGTGCTTCTGCTCCACTTTCCTTCCATCTTCTCCTCTGTTGTCCTCTCTCTCTCTCCTTCTCTCCCACAACCTTCAGCTCCACCTTCCCTGTGGGGCAGTTCTCACAGCCAGAGTCCAGTAGAGCAGAGCCACTTTGAACGCCGGAGACCCACTGAGCATCTGCTCAAGAAGGGACAGAAGGCATTCGGTGAATTGCTCCTGAGACCATGGCTCAGATTTCAGCCCAGACCCCTCACAGCTGCCCCTGCAGGTGATGTGTGCTCTATCAGGCAGACACTGCCTCAAACTCCCAGCATTCTAGCTGGACCT
>JADRCD010203080.1:16338-48210 GCA_019843815.1 Montemys delectorum
GTGGGGCAGTTCTGACAGCCAGAGTCCAGTAGAGCAGAGCCACTTAGAACCCTAGAGACCCACTGAGCATTTGCTCAAATGGACGGAAGGCATTCGGTGAATTGCTCCTGAGACCATGGCTCAGATTTCAGCCCAGACCCCTCACAGCTGCCCCTGCAGGTGATGTGTGCTCTATCAGGCAGACACTGCCTCAAACTCCCAGCATTCTAGCTGGACCTTACACACAGTCATCTGACCACAAGCCAGGCATGCCACGCCCCACACAATAAAAGGGGTGGTTTGCCCCCTCCTCTCTCTCTTGCTCCTCTCTCTCTTGTTCCCTTCTCCCTCTCTTGTTCCCCTCTCTCTCTTGCTTCCCCTCTTTCTTGCTTGCTTCCTCTCTCTTGCTCTCTCTCTCCTCTTTGCTCTTTGTTCTCTTCTCTTCTCCCTCCTCTCCTTTCTCTCTCTCTTTCCTTCCTCTCCTTTCCTTCTCTCCACTCAACTAGCATATTTCCCCTTCCTACAATAAAATAACTCATTCATACATTGCCTCCTTTTTAATTAAGGCGCCGTGCAGCAAACAGGCCAGCCCCGGGAGGAGAGAGAGAGGCCTGGGCAACAGCACCAGGCCCCCTGACACCCCAGGGAGAGAGAGCCACAGCAGGCCAGGCCTGTGCCGAAGCCCAGGCCCCACCACTTATTTGGAACAGCACTTCCCCTCCTTCTCTGCCCAATCACAATCTCTAGCCTTTATTTTTATCAATTAATGTGTGAATAAGGTTTACAGGAAATGAATGCGGACTCTTTCCTTGTTTGCAACCCCTCACAGGAGAATGGAATTAACATCAAATCTTTTTAGCCCCAGGGCTATCCACAACATATGAGTATGCAACAAATTGATGTTGGTTGCTCATAATAGGCCAGAGAGAATAGGCTATACCTCTTGGAACTATATTTGGAGAGGAACTGCAGTTTGGAATGGTTGTCAGTTACCATGTTGGTGTTGAGAACCATACCTGCTTCCTCAGCATGTGTCTTAACATTTGAGTCACCTGTCCAGCACTTGAGCTGGCTGTGAGAGCTACCATAATATAAGTACCCTTATGCAGGATTCTCAGTAAATCATTCCATATTTACCCCATTTCCAACTGTATTTTTATTCTGCATCTCTAATGCTGATTCTTCATTTTTGAGCTTTAGAGTACTAAGTTCATTTTAGTGATAGTTCTCTTTCACATATACCATAAAGTCCTACAATTTTTATCAACAGAATATTTCTTGAGGGTTTCCAGTTATTCAATCAATATGAAAAAGTGTTTTACTAAGTTTTGGTAAATCAAAGTACTAAATTATAATTCTATATGCAGTTGGTAATATATTTGATGAACACTTTAAGATACAAATGTGTAAAAGAATGAAATGCAGAACAATTGCCTAGGTAAAGAAGTAGATTTTATCAAAAATAATTATGGTATATAATTTTTATGAGTATACTTGAGATTCTCTTCAGGTTTCAGACATCTATATTTTTCTCCTTATTTTTTTTGTCTAATGCAGACTGCTAGATTACAGCTGTAATACTATTCCATTGAAAAATTTAGAATCAGAAAGCCTAGATCTCAAAAAAGAGTAAGTTTCTACAAAACTATCATTTTCATAAATTTCAGCTATGAATCTCTTGACAGAATGTAGAAACCAATGCTTCTGAAAAGAGCCAATAAATGAACAAATGTTGTAAGCTTATTGATAGAGAGTTCTATGATTTGTATCAAGCTATCATAGAAAATAAAGTTACCATTTTTGATGAACAATAACTTATTGATGCTGCAGAATAAAATGCACACACCTCCAAAGAGCAGGTCATCATTTTTCTGCCTGGCAGAATACAGGTTCTGGACTTGGAAACAAGGCTACCTGGATTAATGAAGGTAGTCTACAAAATAAAGAACAAGTAAGTTAAATGCTAAGTTTGTTGCAGAACGATTCCTGAAATTTTAGTATTTAAATAACACTGGCAGTTGAAGTGGTTTAGTGAAGCCAGAAAAGTCATGAAAAATAATCCTTTGCAAAAATGGAATCATTTACACCTAAGATATTAAAAGTAAAATAATAAAAAAACATTAAAATTGTAGGCAATGTCTAAACACAACTATTAACTCTTTCTTAGTCAGTGTTCTATTGCTGGGATGAGACACCATGATCACAACAACTTTTATAGAGTAAAGCATTTAATTAAGTTTTGCTTACAGTTACAGGGATTTAGGCCATTATCAACATTGTTGGAAACATAGCATCATACAGGCAAACACTGTATTAGAGAAGGAGCTGAGTGTTCTATATCTGGACCCATAGAGTAGAAAAAGATAGCCATTGGCTTGGCTTCAGCTGTTTAAGCCTCAAAGCCCATTCCAGTGACACACATTCTCCAACAATGACATAGCTGCTAACTCTTTCAAATAGAGCCATTCTTAAAGCTTTCAAGTATATGAACCATTCTTACTCAAACCACCACCAACTACTAAGAAAAGGAGAATTAACCTCTCTCAGGAATGAGACTCCTCTTGGTTGTGCAATGCAGAGTGGTCAGACTTCAAACCATTTAAACACAAACAATAAATAGACTCAGATGGTTGTATACACACATATATGTTCATATACATACATATATAATATAATCAAATTATAAATATAATCAAAGAAAAAGAGGCTAACAATTTGAAAGATAGGGTTTCCAGGGAGAGTATCAAGGCAAGTGATGTAATTTTGTTTCAAATAAAACATTTCAATTGAGCAAAATACTAACATATCTTTATTTAATATTTTTAATTTTTAAGGATTTTACATATTATTTTACTCTATTACATAATTTCTCTTCCCTATTCAACTCCACCAGTGTCAATCTCATCCTCTTATCTAGATTACAGAACCAAATATAAACTCTTCCTGTACAAACACATGCATTCTACTGAGTCTACTTATTGTTGCTAATATAGACATGTGACTAAGGCTATATAACCTATCATAGAGATCACTACTGGGGAAAACTAATTCTATCTATCTCAATAGACCTAAGAGCTTTTTGTCTAAGAGTGGAGACCTATGATATATCTCATTCATCTTTCCATGTCTACTAATATGGTCATTATCTATATTTTGTAGGGCAACCATCTTGTTAAGATTTAATGTGTGTACCATCCTTGTTTTTCTAGACTACTTCATCTCATAACAGACATCCTTATCCTATAATATTACAATCTTTCTTCCTTCCCTTATTTTATGTTCCCTAATCTTCAGTGTAGGAGTTATTTATAGATGTACCAGTCAGGACTGAGCATGTCATGATTATTTTTTCCTAAATGTCTAGATGTAAATCTCTGTAGTAGCCTTTGTCCGCTATAAAGCAAACAAACAAACAAAAAATATCAAAAATTTTACAACAACAAACAAACAGCCTCTTTGATGAGGGGTGAAAGCTATACTTATATGCATAGATATGAGGATAAGTATTTAGATAATATTCAGGAGCTATATTGATTTAGAAAATTTTTCAATAGAAGGTTTTCTTCTAAGGCCTGTGGCCTTTTCAACACTCATAGTTAGCTAGGTTTAAAATAACAGTCATGAGTTCCCTAGTATTGAATGAGCTTTACAGTCATGAGTTCCCTAGTATTGAATGAGCTTTATGTAAAATTAGGCATCTGATTGTTACCCAGAAAATATAAGCACTTTTGTACTACTGAGTATATCTTGTCCAAAAAGAGCTGGGAAGTAGAAGAAAGAAATAATTGTTGTAAGGAGAACATTAACCCATGAATTGTCTTTTGACCTCCATTTCATCTTGTCACGTGTATCCTTTTTTAAAATAAATAAACTATTCAACCAATCAAGCTATATAACAAAATGTAAAGCATAAAAAACAAGCTATCTGGGCTGCAGAGACAGCTTATTTGGCAAAGTGCCTATTGTACAATCAGTAACAGTATAATACAGATCCCTACCATACAAGTCATATATGGGTTAGACAGCACGAACTGTAACATGAGTGCTACTAATATTGTTGTCAAGCAGATTGGTAAAGTAAATTGGCCACCCAGAAACCAAATTTATGATCTCTAAGTTCAATAAAAAACACCTAATATCTACCTATGTATACCCATGTACTCACTCATATAAACATATACACAGATGACACATAAATACACAGGTACAAGAAAAGTACACACGACTGCTCTACTAATTATATTCACACCTATGGACTACTGTTAATTGTATTGGAAAGGTACTCTGCAGGATATCAGAGGAGAAAGGTAAACATAAACCTATGTACAAACCCTCTGATCTACAATAGTGACATGCTGGCAAAATATGCTTGTGTAATAGAGGCTCAAACATGGTGGGGGTAACCAGCCACTCTCTGATTAGATTTAAGACCTACTCAGAAAAAGGAAACCAGGTCCTGACATACATCACATAGACATGAACCTTTAACTGGATATGTCAAAAGCCTAGAGAAAAACCAAATATTATTATTTTTCTTAAGGAAGATAGCAATGATTCCTAATGACATTTGGCTATACCCATAGATCAGTACCTTACTCAACCATCATCAGAGAAGCTACCTCTTGAAATAGTAAGGAGTGAAAATAACTGTACGAAATGCAGAGAGCAAGAGATTTAGGACACTCAGTTGTAACTTTAAATTTTACAAAACTTATTTTTAATGATTGTTATTTTTTTCATTATTTTTTTTTTGTTATTTTATTTATTTACATTTCAGTTGTTATCTCCCTTCCCAGTTTCACCTGCACAAGCCCCCATCCCCTCATTCCTCCCCCTGCTTCTATGAAGGTGCTCCCCCACCAGCCCATCTACCCCTGCCTCAGCACCTTAGTATTCCCCTATCCTGGGTCATCAAACCTCCACAGAACCAAGGGGCTCCCCTTCCAGTGATGACTGATAAGGCCACTCTCTGCTACATATACAGATGGAGCCATGGGTACCACCTGTGTACTCTTTGGTTGGTAGTTATGTGCCTGGGAGCTTTGTGGGGGGGCATTCTGGTTGGTTGATATTGTTGTTCTTCCTATGACTTTGTAAATCCCTTCAACTCCTACAGTCATTGCCCTAACTTCTCCATTTGGCTCCCCACACTCAGTCCAATGTTTGGCTGTGTATACCCGCATCTGTCTTGGTCCAGCTGTGGCAGCTGACCAAGGGGCCTCTCAGGGGACAGCTATACCAGACTCCTGTCAGTAAGCACTTCTTGGGATCAATAATAGTGTATGGGATCAATAATAGTGTATGGGTTTGGTGTCTGCAGGTGGGACTGATCCCTATGTGGGGCAATCTCTGGATGGCCTATACCTCAGTTTCTGTTCCACTCATTGTCCCTCATTTCCTTTTGATAGGAGGAATTCTGGATTAATATTTTGGAGGTGGGTGGGTGGCCCCATTCCTCAACTGGGGGCCATGGCTATCTACTGGATATAGTCTCTACAGGTTCTATTTCCCCTTTGTGGGGTATTTCAGCTAATATCCTGTCTGTTGTTTCCTGGGAATATCTTGTGTCCCTGGCATCTAGGACTTTCAAGTGGCTACTCCCAATTTACCCTCCCCTACTGCTACACACCTATGTTCAAATTCCTGACCCATTGTACTTTTCTAGTATCTTAACTGGGCCTCCCTTCCCCGCCCCCATCCTCTTCTTCCCAGATCCCTCTCTCCCTCTACTTCCTAGAGATTATTCTCTTCCCCCATACTGTGTAGGACTTTAGTATCCACACTTTGTTGTGATTTTTTTTAAGACAGGGTTTTTTGTGTAGTCCTGTCTGTCCTGGAACTCACTCTGTAGACCAGGCTGGCCTTAACTCAGAAATCTACCTGCCTCTGCCTCCTAAGTGCTGGGTTTAAAAGTATGCAACACCACTGCCCAGCTGGTGTGATCTTCTTTCTCTTTAGATTTTATACGGTCTATTGAGTGGCATCATGGAAATTTTGAGCTTCTTTTAGGCTAATATGCACTTATCAGTGAGTACATACCGTGTGGGTCTTTTTGTGACTAGGTTACTTCATTCAGGATGATATTTTCAAGTTCCATCCATTTGCCTGTGAATATAATGAAATCATTATTTTTAATAACTGAGTAGTACTTTAATAACTGTATAAATGAACATTTTCTGTATTCATTCCTTTGTTGAGGTATATCTGAGTTGTTTCCAGCTCTGGCTATTATAAATAGGGATGCTGTGAACATAGTGGAACATGTGTTCTTTTTATATGTTGGAGCATCTTTTGGGTATATGCCCAGGAGTGGTATATCTGGATTCTCAGGTAGAACCATTTCCAATTTTCTGAGGAACCTCCAGACTGATTTCCAGAGTGGTTATACCAGCTTGTAATCCTACAAGCAATGGAGGAGTATTCCTCTTTCTCCACATGTTGCCAGCATCTACTGGCACCTGAACTTTTTATCTTAGCCATTCTGACTGGTGTGAAGTGAAATCTTAGTGTTGTTTTCATTTTCATTTTCCTGATGACTAAGGATGTTGAACATTTCTCAACCACTTGATATTACTCAGTTGAGAATTCTCTGTTTAGCTCTGTACCCCATTTTTAATAGGGTTACTTGGTTCTCTGGAGTCTAATTTCTTGAGTTCTTTGGTTTTGTTGTTGTTGTTGTTTGTTTGTTTGTTTTGTTTTGTTTTGTATTTGAGACAGGGTTTCTCTGTGTAGACCTGACTGTCCTGGAACTCACTCGGTAGACCAGGCTGGCCTTGAACTCAGAAATTCTCCTGCCTCTGCCTCCTAGGTGCTGGGATTAAAGGTGTGTGCCACTACTGCCCAGCTGAGTTCTTTGTATATATTGGATATTAGCCCTCTATTGGATGTAGGATTGGTTATGATCTCTTCCCAATCTGTGAATTGCCATTTCATCCTATTGACAGTGTCTGCCACCTTACAGAATCTTTTTGCCGTAATCAAGTAGGCTTCATCCCAGGGATGCAGGGATGCAGGGTATCCATCAACATAATCGACTATATAAACAAATTCAAAGAAAAAAACCACATGATCATCTCATTAGATGCTGAAAAAGCATTTGACAAAATCTAACACATCTTCGTGATAAAAGTCTTGGAGAGAATAAGAATTCAAGGACTATACCTAAATATAATAAAAGCAATATACAGCAAGTTATAGCCAAAATCAAACTACATGGAGACAAACCTGAAGCAATTCCACTAAAATCAGGGACAAGACAAGGGTTTCCACTCTCCCCCTATCTATTCAATATAGTACTTGAAGTTCTAGGCAGAGCAATTAGGCAACAAAAGGAGATCAAATGTATACAAATTGAAAAAGAAGTCAAGATACCACTATTTGAAGATGATATGATGGTATACATAAGTGACACACACACAAAAAAATCCACCAGAGAACTCCTAAACCTGATAAACAACTCCAGCAAAGTAGTTGGATATAAAATTAACTAAAACAAATCAGTGGTCTTCCTCTACGTAAAAGATAAACTGAGAAGGAAATTAGGGAAATGACCCCTTAATGATAATCAAAAAAAAAAAATATGAACTATCTTGGTGTGATGCTAACCAAGCAAGTGAAAGATCCGTATGTTAAGAACTTCAAGTCTCTGAAGAAAGAAATTGAAAAAATTCTGTAGTGGTTGTTCTTAAACATTTTTAGCCTCCCTTCTATTCCACTACCCACCATAGGTAGTAGAAAAGAAAGAATACAGGGAAGTGGACCTGTTTACATGTGCTTTATTGGAGCAAATTCCATCTGTGTTTTCAGGAAATTAGCAGTGCAGTTCACAAATCATCAGCATTTCAACCTACTTGCAAATACTTCATGGATATACCAGGAGTCCCGCTCAGTAATGTTAGGACAGCAGCAGATGTAGCAGGACCTAGCAGGACATCGAGGGCTCAGCTGAATTGGCATGAATCAGCAAGAGGAACCAGGGCTAATAGTAATGCTAGCAAAAGTTCTCAGCTGTGCCTCTCTGTAAAGTGAAGATCAGTGAAGATAAGAGACCAACAAGCATTTTACAGCTAGCTCTACTTGGAAACCCAGCCAAGCCCCTGTCACTGTCCTTTGAGTCCGATTTATGCTCCCTCCAAACATTATGTGTATTCCATGGGTCTTGCCTTGACAAGTGTCTTGCTTAAGCACATGAGACCTAGCAAAACTCCACATGAATATGTCTCAGCTGACATCACTCTGCCAATCACCAAGGTACCAAGAAGCACCAGCACATCACCAGAAGTTTTTGGTGCCATTCTCTCTATGAAGTCCCTACAAATGGAGCTCAGCTACACAGTGTAAGGTGGACCAATACATGTGTGTCCTTAGCAAAGAGTCCTTAATCATATCTTCTTTCATGTGATTGCTGTTGCAGAACATCCTTTCACCTGTGTTTCAGTGAAACATTCCTTTGCTTGTTTGTCACAGCAAAACACCATGCAACAAACCCATAAGTTTCCACTTAGTCCTAAATGAGATGTCTTCATCAAACTGATTCTCTCAAGGGTTAGGATACTATGTGGAACAAGAGGCAGAAAGAGTGTAAGAGCCAGAGTTGACAGATGATTCCATGGAAACATCAGATCCAACAGGACTGATGCATATAGTTTGAATCCAGAGGGGTTCCTAGTTCTTAGAGGGGTAAGTGCATAGGAGCTCCCTAACCAAGAAGCTATCTGCAATTGATATCCACATGCAAAGGAAAGAAACATTTTTCTCCAATGGAACTTCATAGTATAAACTAACCACACTAAAGAGTAGGTACTATGCATAGAGCTAGATGGTTAACACAAAGCAAAACACAACAGTGTTTTTGTATACATCTTGTCTCATATTGCTTTGCCTGGACATTTTTGGTTTGTTGTTTTGCTCATATGCATGAGTTCTGATGTCTATTTTTGTTGTGTGTGTGACTCTTGTGGTAATTTCCTTTGCTTTTTGAAATTCTGACTTGGTTGTTTTGTTGTTGTTGTTATTTGCCTTTCTGAAGAGATAGTGACCAAAATGCTGTCAAGTAGGTGGAGAGGCAAGTGAGAAGTATTAGTGATGGGTCAGTGGAGGGAAACTATGGCCAGAATATATCGTATGATCAAAATTTCCCAAAAATATGAATGAGGAAAAAATAAATTCATGTTGAAAACAAACAGATGGAGAATAGCTATATGTCAAATAAATTACATAAGAATCAGTGTGCTTATACATGGGATATGGACCCAGTAGATAGTTATCAACTTAACCAGGCTGAGAACTTGTGAAGGATAGATGATTCCATAAGAATAATTTGTCTTATTTAACAGTAAAGATTCCATGGAATTTTAACAACTGTGTCTAGTTTATTTCCTGTCATAAAAATCCTGCTAATGACAAAGAAAGGACTAAGCAATCATACAGCCTAAACATACTGAAGAATAATGGTTAAAATTTGGATAATACACAACAAATAAAAATAAACCATTCACTCTCTTCACTACTATATATTGCAAGTATACCTGAAAGAGGGTAGGCTTCATGCTAGGTAATAAAATCACTGCTTTTCCAAAGAGCAATATCTTTTAGAGGGCTCCCAAAATCAATAGATTTTTATTTTGTAATGTTAATCTCACAGCTTAAAAAAAAAGGCTGCTGCCTTAGCTAAAAGATGGGCTATGGCATGTTGCCATACTGTTCTAGAACAAAATCTGTCAGAAGACTTCTTTAAATTATCAGTGACTCAC
Source organism: Montemys delectorum (assembly GCA_019843815.1). NCBI lineage: Eukaryota > Metazoa > Chordata > Mammalia > Rodentia > Muridae > Montemys > Montemys delectorum. The sequence continues at coordinate 26,070 of JADRCD010203080.1, forward strand.
GTGCATTAATGGTGTTAATTGTGAAAAGAATACACTTGTAACATCTACATAAAATAAATTATCATACTAAGCACTTGACATAGTACCAAATTGCAGGCCATGTAGGATAATCCGTAAATTGATGCCATCTTTACCTATTTCCTGACCTCTGAACCCTCAGCTGAAGGTAGTATAATTTGATACTCTCCAGTGAAAAGGAAAAAAAAAAAGGAATTGATAAATAAACAAACTCATTTACCCTTCACTTTTGTTGCCTTCTGTCTTAGTTAAGTTTCTATTGCTGACAAGAACCACCATGATCATCGAAATTCTTATAATGGAATACATTTAACCAGAACTGGCTTGTAGTTCAAAGGTAAAGTCCATTATGATGGGAAAGTGATTATGATAGGAAGCAGGGCAGCAGGGAGATATGATGTTGGAGAGGTAGGTACCTGGGAGCTGTACGTCTGGATTAGCAGGGAGCGGGAAGAAAGGCTGACTTGAGCATCTGAAGTCTCGGAGCTTTCCCTAGGTGAGACATTTCTTTCCACATGGCCATAGCTGCTAAGAGTGACACTTCATAAGAGCTGTTGGAGGCCACTTTATGGAGGACCACATATTTGGATTCTTGGTTCTCAGTTGATGGAACTATTTCTAAAGGAGTAGGAGATGGTGATGTCTGCTTGATAGAGAAGATGTCTCGCTAGAGAGAGGTAACTTTGAATTTCAAAAAACAATCTGTGCCTCTTTACCTGAGAAAGATGTTTTCTCAGTTGGTCCTGCCACCATGTCTTTGCTCTGCCAATGGACTCTAGCCATCTGAAATTGTAAGCCCAATTAAAGTCCTTCTTTTATAATTTGCCTTGGTTTCCAATCAAAGCAATAAAAAATAAACTAAGATACTTTCTCTTCACTTTCTTTCCCTTTTCTTCCTGTCTTTTTAAAATTCTAATAGAATCCAAACTTTTTAAAATAGTAAATATTAAATCAAAAATATTTGACACTGTCAAATATATCTTTATGAACTGATCCAACACCAAAAATCAAAATACCTGTGTCAGAATTAGAAGTAGAAATGTTCTACATCCTTTTATGTCCTTTTCAATCCTTTCTCATAACTGGAGATTGTTACCTGCATTCAGGCCTAATTCAACCCCGTATTTAATCTTTCTTTTTTGTTTGTTTGTTTTGCTTAGAAATTGACTATTGACTTTTGCTGTCAGTGTACTAAATTCTTTTTTTTAATTGATTTAAGTTTTCTTGCATTATGATGAGAAGATACATAATTTCAATATATCTGAATTTTTTAACATTTAAAAATATATTTTAAATAAACAGAAGTACACCACATTCGTTTTTCCCTTTTGTACCCCAACTCCTCTACCAGAGATTACCCATTTTCTTTTTTTTTCCTTTATTAGATATTTTCTTTACTTACATCTCATATTTACCAGATTCCCCTCCAAAAAAAAACAAAAACAAAAACAAAAACAAAAAAACAAAAAACAACAGTGAGAACAAACCCCTGTTCCCTCCCCCCTCCCCCTGCTTACCACCCTACCCTCTCCCACTTACTGGCCCTGGCATAAAAGCACATCTGAGACTCCAGAGCTTCTATTAGCAAAATATACTCTAACTGCATAAAAATGCATTGATTTGACTAGTCTCTGAGTCCAGTGGATTGCAATATGATTTTTCCTGTTTGCAACAATTTTCAAAATAAAAATTTAAAAATTAAAAAAAAAGAACCCTGAAAGGAATTGCAGGTATTGAATAGGGGTCTCTGGGAAGAGTTGGGGTACAAAAGGGAAAGAAAAATATATTATAATTCCATTTACTTAAAATATGTTTTTAAATATTAACAAATTCAGATAAATTGAAATTATGTATCTTTTCTCATAATGCAATACGACTTAAATAAAAAACTTAACAAAAAAGGTTGGCATTTATTAATTAAAAAAAATACTTGACACTTCAGAAATTTCTGAGAAAAAGAATTAACAATGATTAAGAATAGATGATTAAATATTTTCAAGTTGACCATGATCTTGAAGATATAACAAAATCTAAATTAAAATAATTATCTATTTTCTAAAATTGAAAAAATTAAAGAGTATTTAATGACTAAATAGAGGTAGCATTTTTACCCAGACTTTAATAGCCTTTCTAGTTTATTATGGATAGTTACAGGCAACAAAATGAAAAAGCTGCTTTATATATCTAAATTAATGTTATTAATTATATATTTATTAAGCTATTTTATAACTATATAAAAATAAATAATAGTCTGAAAATGTTAGACATGTTCATCATTTTTTTTTTGAGACAGGGTTTTCTCTGTGTAGCCCTGGCTGTTCTGGAACTCACTCTGTAGACCAGGCTGGCCTCTAACTCAGAAATCTGCCTGCCTCTACTTCCCAAGTGCTGGGATTAAATTCATGTGCCACCATTACCTGGATAAATGATAGTTTTTTATCATGTGTACCATTTTAAGGTCCAAGTTTTTAATCCATTCAATTAAGTGCTAAATATATAATTACTTAGTGTATGTAAATATTAATAATAATAATATACATATGAGTTATTAGTAATTTGTAATAATTAAACATTTTCTCATCATGAAAAATTATAGATAGTGATCTGACAAAAAGCAATTTAAAAACATTATCATGGACTGTAGTTACAGCTTTATTGTGTAGTGGTTGTATAATGCATATAAGGCTTCATCCCAAGTGGTATTATAGAAAGACATCGGAAGACAAAAATGAAGAAAACACATGTTACAAAAAAAAAAATAAAACAGACTACAAATCACATGCCTGAATAGTACTTAAACAGAGTGAGAAAAGATCAATTTTTAAAAGTATTTTAAAACTAATAAAAACAAATCCAGATAAAAATTAACATTTGATTTAATAATATAGTCTAGCAATTATGGTTAAATATATTTTAGAAATCAAAATTGACTTATTTAAATATAATTTTGCAAAATTATTCAATATTTAATTGTCTTGGTAGGATTACGTAAAGAACACAATAACTTTTGAAGTAATACTACTTGAAACAAAAATGCATAAAGTATTGATTAATATTAAATTATATTTCTATTAGTAAATAATTCCTCCAATTTCAAAGCAAGCTCTTCTAAACATTGTTTCTAAACAAGCTATAAATAAAATCGAAAGCCTGGCAGGGTGGCTTATGGGGTAAAGACGTTGCTGCTGGTTCTGACAGTCTGAGCCTTCTGAGTCTCTAGAACCTTCTTAATAGCTGAAAGAAAGAACTGACTCCATGAATCTGTCCTGTGATCTCCACACAGAGGCTAAGATATATGTGCACCTCCCTTTAAGCCATATAAACAAAAATTAATGTTAAAAATTTTAAAAAATAATTATATGTTCCACAGAGTAAAAACTATACTGAAAACAAAACAAAACAAAAAACAAAAATGCATGGTAAAAACAGAGCTAAGTATTAACAAATCTGACAAAATTACAATTTAAAATTTTAAAGTATAGTTTCTTATATTACTATAAGACAATATTACAGCAAACTGGCTCTCTATATAAATTATATATACATATATGGAATTGTATATATATGCATATATATGTATGAAATTGTATATATATACATATATAATCGAATTCTATCTATCTATCTATCTATCTATCTATCTATCTATCTATCTATTTATCTATGTATATTGCTTCTTCTACAGTGTTCCATGAGCTTTAACCATGGGAGCATTTTGTAAATTTTTTGGGACTAGGCTCCATAGATCCATATTTTAACTTGCATTTTTCTATGGCTGTCTCCATCTGTTACATAGAGAAGTTTCATTGATAAGGGGTGATGAATAAACTCGTATCTGAGTGTAAGGACAAGTACTTGTAAATTGTTGTTACAGATATTTTGGATTAATGAATTGATAGTTGGAGACTCTTCTGCAGTAACAGTGACTTCTCTAGAACTGGATACTTAAGCGCGTTTTTCAGTATCTCTCATATGTTCCTTCTTGTTGAGCTCTGTTGGGAACCCCCAAGCTATGAATACCACCATCTAATCCTTAGGATTATTGTGCTGCATTGGCTGTTGGTGTGGTTCATAAACATCATAGCAGGGTAGGAATGCTGGTTTCTTCTCTCTTTTGTAGGCTTACGTGATACACAATGAACATGATACAGTGAGCTGGAAAAGCCCAGGCAGACTCAACCTCACATAAAAATATAAGCAATTGATGGAAACTTGGAGTGGGAAAGAAAGTTTTCCCAAAGAAAGATCCCACCAGTTGTTTATCCAGTGCCAAATAATCAGCCCTGAAAATAGACAAACAAATAAGATAATCTTATGACTGGACAGATCATATATATGCATATACACATATGCATACAGTAATAATTAGTGAAAAAGAGGCCAGGAATTGTAATTTGAAGCAGATGAGGGAAGACTATATGAGAAGATTTAAGAAGAGACTAGGGAAGAAATAAATGTAATTATATTATAATCTCAAAACAATAATTCCTGTTATCTGACAAGTTGATTTAATAATAGAGTTAAGTGAAAGATTATTGGATACTTAAAACATTAGAAGCAAAAAGTAAGGCACTTAAAACTGAAAATAATGGTTTTCAAATATGCAACAATAAAACCAACTGCAAATTAACGATATCAGTAAATATTAATTATAATGTGTTAAAATTAGAAATCTGCCCAGTCCTGCATGGCCATCGTCTGGATCACCTGCCCCTGGAGCAGAGCCAGCAGAGCATGGGCCTTTACTAGTGTTGTTGGTTTCTATGGGCATAGGGCTTCTTTGTTAATAATGTACATAGTTTATTTTATGATCCTTCTTCAGGGAATATTCTCTAGCCAAGCTTATTGGGAAATGTTCTCCATGCCAGTGTTAGTGATTCCATGGTAATTAAAAGCAGCATGAGTCCAGGAGGTGAGGGTGTGTCTATGGACTTTACAGAGGCTGTAAATGCTGTGACCTTCAGGTCAGCTATTAAGACTGTGGGAAATAACTCTAAAAACATAAGTTTAAAATATATATAAACAAGATTTCTCAACTATGTAAAATATAAGGGTGCAATAAAAATTATATGGGGGGGGGGGCTTCAGAGCCTTAAAGGAAAGGAGGCAGGTGTACTATGATCCAACTTGTAATAAAGATATTAAGGAAGGAGATAAAGAGACTTAGGAAGTGGTGATTGCAGGGCCAGATCCCACCCAGCTAAGTATATTGTTTGTGCTTACACAGCAGGCAAATTCCTGAGTTCAAGGTCAGCCTGAGAAAGAGCGAGGTCTGGCTGAGGACTGGTTAGAATGGTGAGGTCAGAATGAAATTCCACCCAGCTAGCTTATGAGCTACCTGGAGAAGCTGTCTGGAGAGCTCTAGAGAACAGTCTGGAACAGAACAGACGTGTACCCCATGATTGATTTGAGTCTTTCTTTTTGCCACCACCAAACCCCCCTTTCCAAGCCAAAGCTGGTCATTGGAAGAAATCTGTTTTAACTTGCAATAAAATACTAAGTAAAACACAATGACATGCATTTCAGTTATATTATAAAAGACATTGCACTGTTTCTCACATATTATAAAAGTAGTTATACATCTAGAATCCTATTTTAATTATTACTTCAATGGAACTGGATTTAAATTTTGTATTTGAACGAAACACATTACTTTCAATTTTGAAATTCTCAAAAAAATGAACAACAACAGCAAAGGAATAAAACTCATATTAAGAACGGTAAGAAAGACTTGGAGTTAATACATACTTTGTGATTAATCTAAAAAGAGTCAGACAGGTGGTACATGTCCCTCACCTCAGAAGCCCAGAGATAAAACCAAAGGGCCAGGATATTAAAGTCAGCTTGGAAACACAGCAAGTTTGAGATTAGGTTTCTTAAAACAGTAATCTTCTAAACTTAGAAATAAATTTTCTCAGAAAAAATAAAAATTATTTATTACAAATAAAAGAATTCTAACATAGTACAAACTTTTAAAGTAAATAGTTCCTTATAGTTGCTGCTTGTAAAGGAGAGGAGACGGAAACTAGAGGAGGAGAAAATCATTTATTTTTCTTTTTTTTTATTAGATATTATCTTTATGTTCATTTAACATGATATCTCCTCTCCTGGTTACCTCTCAGGAAAAACAAAAACAAAAACAAAAAACAAAAAGCAAACCCTGTTTCATGCCCCCTCCCACTGCTCAGCAACCCACTCTATCCCACTTCCTGGCCCTGGCATTCCCATACACTGTGGCATAGAACCTTCACATGACCAAGGGCCTCTCCTCCCATTGATGACCTACTTGGCCATCCTCTGCTGTACTTATGCTGCTGGATCCGTTAGTCCCACCATGTGTACTCTTAGGTTGGTGGTTTCGTCCTAAGGGGCTGCAAACCCTTCAGCTCCTTGGGTCCTTTCTCTAACTCCTTCATCGGGAACCCTGTGTTCAGTCTAATGGATGGTTGTGAATCTCTATTTCTGTATTAGTCGGGCACTGTCAGAGCCTCTCAGGAGACAGCTATATCAGGCTCCTGTCAGCCAGCACTTACTGACATCCACAATAGTGTCTGGGTTTGATGATTAAATATGGAAAGGATTGCCAGGTGGAGCAGTCTCTGGATTGTCTTTTTTTCAGTCTCTGCTCTGCAACTCCTTCCATGGGTATTTTGTTCCTCCTTCTAAGAAGGAACGAGGTATCCACACTTTGGTCTTGTGGTTTGTGGATTATATTTTGGGTATTGTGAGATTCTGGGCTAATATCCACTTATCAGAGAGTACATGCCCTGTGTGTTCTTTTGTGATTGGGTTACCTTACTCAGGATGATACTCTCCAGATCCATCCATTTCCCTAAGAATTTCATAAATTCATTGTTTTTAATAGCTGAGTAGTACTCCATTGTGTAGATGTACCACAGTTTCTGTATCCATTCCTCTCTTGACGGACATCTGGGTTGTTTCTAGCTTCTGGCTATTATAAATAAGGCTGCTATGAACATAGTGGAGCAAGTATATGTCTTTATTGCATGTTGGGACATCTTCTGCCCAGGATAAGTATAGCTAGGTCCAAAGGTAGTACTAGGTCCAATTTCCGGAGGAACCGCCAAACTGATTTCCAGAGTGGTTGTACCAGCTTGCAATCCCACCAGCAATGAAGGAGTATTTCTCTTTCTCCACAACCTTTCCAGCATCTGCTGTCACCTGAGTTTTTGATCTTAACCATTCTGACTGGTGTGAGGTAGAATCTCAGGGTTGTTTTGCGTTTCCCTGAAGACTAAGGATGTTGAACGTTTCTTTAGGTGCTTCTCAGCCATTTGGTATTCCTCAGTTGAGAATTCTTTGTTTAGCTCTGTACCCAATTTTTTCCAATAGAGGGCTAATATCCAGTGTATACAAAGAACTCAAAAAGTTAGACTGCAGAGAATCAAATAACCCTATTAATAATGGGGTACAGAGAAAATCCTTTTTAATTGTGAATAACAAACATCACAGAAATATGTGGGAAAGGAATATTCAACGGTAGCTTCTTAAAGGAAATCAAAGTATCTATAGCTGGCATTAGCTAATTTTATTGTTCATAATATTGAAAATTAAGATACAGAATTGGCATTAAAAGTTAAGATAGCTTAATGAAGAATCGAAGACAAACAAGGAGAGGCCACACTTCAGAAAAATGTGTCTAAGTGCTCAATGCAGTTGTATGCATTTGGTAAGTTCAAATAAATTATATCACAGATATAAAATCATTTGTTTATTAATGAAGATATGATGACACAATTACTTTTTTTTTATGCTGACTCGCTAGATTTCTCTGGCACAGCAGATATGGAGTACAGTCAAAATAAATACATTACTGAAAGAACCAAACAGAGATTGTCTTTACCAGATGTCAAACACACAGAGCAACAATAGTTAATTGGTTCTTTTTGGCAGGAAATATTGCATTTCTATCCAAAGTTTATTCTCCAGTTCTTATTCAGCACAATGTGTTCGGCTTGGATGTGAAGTTGTTCAGCTTGGTTAGCATTTTGCACCTCTTTTGGCTAGACTTGACTGATGAGGTTTAAAAAGCAATGATGCTCATTGTTCAGAGGCCACACACATAAAAGCGTGCTTGAAAGCAGTCTAGAAGTCCTTGTCTTGAACTATCAGGGTGAAGCTGTAGGGGGGTGGGGGTAGGCGACAGTGAAATACCCAAGACTCTTTTCAGTACTATTTAGATAGCACATCAGAATAAACTGCTAATGTAAGGACCATCAAGTGAGAAGCCTGTTTTAAAATAGCATAGGGATGGAATGAAATGCTGATTTCACTGATCCTGTTATGTAAATTACTTTGCAAACAAGAAAGCTGAATCCACATGTAACATTAAATATTCAACCAAATCACCTACTATATTAGAACTACTAAAGGTCAAGAAAATTGTGAAATATTAACTGCTTTAAAATATGGATGAGTTAAAAACAATTTGACACAAACAACTCCATAGAAATGTACAACAGTGTAAAAAAGACCATACGAAAATTAAAGTACCTAAGAAAATGGGCATACCCAACACCATTGTCACTGAGTTTGAAGCACTTTTTGTTATGTTTAAACACATTAAAGGAAGATAAAATCTCTCTGCAGGCACATGGATACCTCAATAGCGGTTCAAAAACAGAGTTTGACAACTTTTAAGAAATATTTGTTCTAGAATGCAGCATAGTCTGTGGCTCTATTTACATAACAGAAGTTAAATGATCTGGGATTATATTTTACCATTTAGCACTTAGTATTTTCCTGGACTTTTAAAAATATTCCCAGCATATATATAGTCATTTATAAGGGAATCTATTTATTTCCTATCTAGATGTTAGGAGTCTGAATGTACCTTTAAGCTCAGCCAACAAACACTATACATCGATTTTTGCCAAATTGATAGAAATGAAGAATTATTCAATAATATGTTGCTTTTATTCTGTTAATATTGTGTTGTTTTATTTTAATTTGGATAAAACTAACTTAATTCTTTATTAACAGCAATAATGAAATTGTTACACATATATGTTCAGTAGCACAATTCCTTGTGGGTAAAATATTCAATATTTTCTACTTGTTTTTGTTGGATATTTTCTTTATTTATATTTCAAATGTTATCCCCTTTCCTGGTTCCCACTTACCCCCCAGAAACCTTTTAACCCATCCCCTCTCCCCTGCTTCTATGAGGGTGTTCCCTACCCACTCAACTCCCACTTCCTTGTCCTGGCATTCACCTACAGTGGGGTATCTAGCCTTCACAGGACCAAAGGCCTCTCCTCCCATTGATGCCTGACAAGGCCATCCTCTGCTACAGATGTGGCCGAATTGGTAGCACACTTCCAAGGCCACTGTGCTAATCTGGTCTTTTATACAACCAACACTTGGTGAGAACAAATGTTCCTGCATTATAAAAAGGACATGAGAAACAGCAGGTGGAAAACAGCTGGTTTCCATTAGCAACAGGTCACTGTCCTTAACTCAGAGATAAACATGGCCCCAGTCCGGAGATCACTGTTGCTGTGCAGCCTGTGCACTGTTTGGTGAACAAATACCTGGCATAAGGAGAAAGGGAATGAGAAATGTAGAAACCCTTTTTACAAACAATGAAATAATACTTTAAAAAATAGTTATATTTAATACTAGCATATTTTAGGGCAACACTAACCAAAGCCGTAGGTAGGCATCTGTCTTTGCATCTATCGTGACAACATGTCAAGAGCTATAGGTAGGACTGTTTTTGCATCTAGGTGTAGAACCCATAAGCCTGTGAGAGAACTGACACCACCAGGTTGCTTATTCTCACAAGCTATGAGACAGATGCAGTTGGTGCTGGAGTACCCATCAGTCTTTTGAGAGAAAATGGGAGTGAAAGCAAAATAGACTATTTTTCTTTGATTGTAAACATCATGAAATCATCACAGAGATAATTAGAGGCTTTAATAACTCAAGAAAATATAATGCCCTTTTTTTCCACATTGTTTAGACCTTGAAATTAGAGGAAAGTCAACCTTTTTTACTTAAATTTTAATTTGTACATTAATCAGATGTTAGAAATAGAATAAAAATGCAACTAGAGTTTTTCACTTATAAGTACATTATGTGAGCCTAAGAAATATAGCTCAGGGGGTAAATGAGCTCCTAGCCAGGTCTGATAACCAGAGTTTGATACCCAGTTTACCCACAGTGGAAGGAAAGAACAAATTATTTCTTTATTATTTTAAATGTTGATATCTTTATGATTGCAAATTTGAATATATGAGTACAGTGTCCATATAGGCAAAATATGAATAGCAAATGCATGCTGAGACTCAAATTATAGTCCTCCAGAAGGGTAGTGTATTCTATTTACTTTTGAGCTATCTCTCCAGTCCCCAAAAACAATTGCTACAGTTTATCCTCTCACCTCCATATGCATGTTGTGGTAAGAGAACACACACACACACACACACACACACACACACACACACGTGCTAAATAATAAAAAATAAATAGGTAATCAATTGTTTATAAAAAAGAAAAGTGCTACATTCCTTAAAATTATATGCCAGTGAATCATTTATTTTATTTATACTCTTTGAAGTAACAATGTCAATTTAAATACAAATGTACATAAATATTTATTGCATGTTCTTTATATTCTACACCTCAGTATCCAAGGAAATTGTTAATAAAGTTGGACAAAATTATTATTTATACCATGGATGTATTCCAAATTTTTCATAGATATTTTAATACCAACTCAGTCATTATTTTCCCAATGTAAATCTATACAAATATGTTGACAACTTTATATGTAAATAATGCTGTCTTCATTCAAGACAATTTATGCATCTCAAATGCCAATAGTTATGTAATTACTTTATTGTTTTTAGATTCATTAATAGTGAATATAAAAGATACCTATTATAATATACATTGCTTCCCCACATATGTGATTTTATCATTACTCAAATGTATAATTATGAAAGGCAAATTTGGCATTCATGAAAATAAAATCAATATAAAAGTAAATTTATGAAAGAAAAAAGAATTTGTAAGGTAGATTCCATTTGAATAATTAATATCAAATTGAATTGTGATAATATTTAATAAGAAATACCAATTAAAACATAATAATTTTACTTATTGTTTCATTATGAAATTATTAAATTATATTATAATCTGTTGCACATCTTCAGAAATTTCTATTCAACCTCAAAATATTTAATCATACTTCCTACATACTTCTAACAGGAAATAGATTCCTAAATGGTCAGCCTTAAGCATATGTCCATATGAGCAACACCAAGTGGGGTCAGTAAATTATAAGTATGTATGTCTAAAAATAATGAGTATTAAGGAAAGGTCTTGATTTTAAAGATTAAATTAGTAAATGGAGAAATTACAACACATACAAAGGAATTTCAAAGAATTATTAGAGCATAGCTTAATATTTTAGATTAAATGAAATTCAAAAATATAAAAGAAATGGATGGATATATAAATGCTCTTAATATACATAAGGTAAACCAAATTAAATGAATAATTTAAACAGAATATGAAAAAATGACATAGAAAGAGTAATTAAGAAATCTAACTAAAAGCACATAGGGTCAGATGTATTCTGTGAATAACTGTACTAGAGCTGCAAAGAAGAGTAGACAGCAATACAACTCAAATTTTTCCATAAAGTGGAAAAGAAAGTTACATTTCCAAATTCGCTTAATGAAGCTAATATTACCAATATACCAAGACCAAATTAAAATCCAAACAAAAAACAGAAGTATATTTCAGTCTCTCTGGTAAATATAAACAAAATTTTTCAGTAAAATATATACAAGAAAAATTTTAAAAGATCATTCACCATAATTACTGATTACATTGGCTTTCTCTTAAGGATGCAAGGACAGTGCAACATTAATAAACATAATATAGCTGATAACTGATGATATATAGGTAGGTAGGTAGATAGATAGATAGATAGATAGATAGATAGATAGATAGATAGATAAATAGATAGATAGATAGATGGATGGATGGATGGATGGATGGATGGATGGATGGATGGATAGATAGATAGATAGATAGACAGATAGATGGACAGATAGATGGACAGATAGAAAAATAAATGCTATGCATCACATTGATAGAATCTATGGAAGAAATCATATGATCATTTCAATTAATTTAGGAAATCCCTTTGACAAAAATCTAATACATCTGACTGACTACCACCTTGGAAAGAGCCTCAGGAGTTATGGTTGCCCACTGATATTCAAAGGACTTAGGTTGCAGGACCCAAGTTTGTTAGTTTAAAACTGCCAAGCTCCAGAAGATTTGCTGCCCCTGATATCCATGACTACCTGTGAAATTTTCTGTGAAAATTGTCATTCTCCCTATTCCACTTATGAATAACTTGAAAACACATAAAATAAATCTTTATGATAAATCCAGGAGGTACCAAATATGGAAAGAACATTTCTTGAAAGAATAAAGGCTGCCTATGAAAAACTGATAACCTCATCATATAAAATAAAAAAACACACACACACACACAAAAAAAAAAAAAAAACATTGTAAGCTTCCCCATATTACCTAGAAGACAAGAGTGCCTAGTTTTACAATTCCTGTTTACTACAGACCCTGGAGTTCTAGTTCAGCAATAGGAAAAATAAGAAAAGAAATACAAACAAAGTAATACATATCTTTGTTTTCTGGTGATATTTTCTACATGTAAAAGGCCTCAGTGACTCTACCAGTAGAATTCCACAGCTAATAAAACATTATCATCCTAGTATAAAGACATATGCTTACTCATCTGTATTGCCGCTATATTCACAATAGTCAAGGAGTTGAAATAATGAAGATGCCTATCAACTGATAAATGAATGAAGAAAATGTGGCAATGTTTTAATGATTTGAGATGGGTGACTATTTTGTACCTAACTTTATTGATACTGTATCCTTTGGCATTTGTAACAATACAGCACCTGTCCATAGTAGTCGTTCCACTTTAAGTTGAGTTTTATAATATAGGGTTGTTAACCCTTTCTTCACACTGTATCCAGAACTAGACTGTTAGCATTCCTTCTAGGCTCTGCCTGACAGTTACCTAGCAACAGCCAGACAGGCCTGGCTTACTACAAGTGGGTTTGCTTGGCCCCTCCTTGCCCTATTACTCTCTGTCCCTTCTCTACCTGACTGCTTTCTGCCTCTCTCCCCTTTCCTGCTACCCCAGCCCTCACCTCTCCACATGTTCCTTGCTGGCCTTTCTTACTCTCACCCTCTCATCTTCTCTCTCTTCCTCTCTCTCCCTCCTTTCTCTTTCTGTCTGTCTGTCTCTACTTCCTTCTTAATTCCCCTCTCCATGCCCTAAATAAACTCTATCCTATACTATATCCATTGCATAAGAGGTGCCTCAGAATGGGACAACCGAGGCACCCCCTTCCACACTGTAACAAACATGGCTTTATCAAACATACACTTGTCTCCTTTTTCATTTTTATAAAACACGATGTATGCTCAATAAAGCAATCTGAGACTTTGATCAGTGTACATTCAAGGCTGTTAGCACACAAAAATGGAATGGCTTCATGCTTCACAACAGTAAGCTGTTGTAAGCTTGCCCAGATGTCCCAAACAGAAAAGCTTTACCCCCAGACAAACTTTCAGCCTGAGACTACCGCTGTGGGCCTCTACAGAGTTGTAGCACCATTTCCAAGAACCAACAGGAAACAAACAGGACAGTCACTATTTGCACAGTCTTTGTTTACATGGGTTCTTTGCATGACAGAGATATGCCGTGTCTGATACTCACTTCCAGTTCCCAGAACTGAATACAAGCCAATGCAAAATGCCATCATTCACATGGTAGTTGATGTCGGTTTAGTAACTGAATACAACATAACTTACACTAACTGGAAAAGCACATGTACAAAATGGAGATTATCCTTATGGAAGCATGCACTCCACATGTTTCTCCTACTGTGCTCCAGCGAATCGTCTTTGTAGTGTTCTAAATTTGTTTTCCTTCTACTCTGTGTAAAGTTCAGTAATCTCTTATCAATAACTCCTTTGTTCATACCATAGTAACAAGTCTACCACTTCCATTGAATTCTGTCTGTGCTCTGTAATTAGATGCTGTTGAGAAATCTAGACCTCAAAGAATGCCCAAATTATCCCAGTTGTAATATTTCTTCACTCTTCAGCTCCCTGTAGGTAGTGTCTGGAGTCCTCAGTAGACCTCTTGGATGCCCTGTATGCATTTAAAATGCCTGTGCTTTAAAAGATCTGGCTGATCTGTAGTGACTTATATAGTTTCTTAGAATCAACAGCTTCACTAAAGCTGGAAGTAGAATACTCTTTGTTTTCTTTATTCATTATGTTTACATGTCACTAGAAAGAAATTTACTAAGCACTGCAGAAGAAATCCCAGTTCTTGAACCCAACTGAAGCCTCTGGGTACAAGATTCTGAACCCATTCTCTGAAGTCTTTACTTGGCTTCAGTAAAATATATGAGTGTGGGTTTTATAGAATAATGTTTCATTATAGAGCATTGCTTGTATAGCTAGTATCTCTATGTGTAATATAAAATATAAAATGTTTTTCAAACAAACTAATAGAACTATTATAGACTTTTTATTGTTTTCCTTTATTTTAAAATTTGTCCTTAGTTCTGAAACCAACCCAAACAAAACATTATCAACTCTGTGTTAGTCACACAGCGTATGGAATGGATCTCTTTCTGTATATATAAAAAATGGGGGTTTATTAAAACAACTAACAGGCTACATACCAACTAATCCAACAATGCCTACCTATAGAAGGAAAGTCCAAGTATCCAATAGTTGCTCAGTCCCACAGGGTTGGTTGTCTCAACTCATCTTCTGTATATGTTGCAATCACAAAGTAGACTTTAATGTCAGTGAAAAAAAAATGTATGAGTTAGCAAAGCAAGGACACACTGGCAAAGAGCAAGATGTTCCTTCTTCCATGTCCTTATATAGGCTTCCAGCAGAAGGTGTGGCCCCAATTAAAGGTGTGTCTTCCCGCCTCAAGATCCAAATCAGAGGTGTGTCTTCCTTCCTCAAAGATCCAGACTTGAAGTGGAATCACCCACTTCAAACCAAGCAGAATATCTCTCATGGATATGCTCTCCTATTTGGATTGTAGTTCATTACAGATATAGCCAAGTTGACAACTAAGAATAGCCATTGTCTTAGTCAGGGTTTCTATTCCTTCACAAACATCATGACCAAGAAGCAAGTTGGGGAGGAAAGGGTTTATTCAGCTTACACTTCCACATGGCTGTTAATTACTAAAGGAAGTCAGGACTAGAAATCAAGCAGGCCAGCAAGCAGGAGCTGATGCAGAGGCCATGGAGGGATGTTCCTTACTGGCTTGCTTTCCCTGGCTTGCTCAGCCTGCTTTCTTATAGAACTCAAGACTACTAGCCCAGGGATGGCACCACCCACAAGGGGCCCTCCCTACTTGATCACCAACTGAGAAAATGCCCCACAGTTGAATCTCATGGAGACATTTCTCCGACTGAGGCTCCTATCTCTGTGATAACTCCAGCCTGTGTCAAGTTGACACACAAAACCATATAGCCATCAAAAATGACATGGCAGTACACATTTATTTTCCTTAAGTTTTATGTGTTTGGATTCAAAGTTTTAGTTCAGTTGAAATTGTTTCTAGTTATGAAGCTTGATGTTACTGCAAATACTATGGACTTCAATCTTGTTAGAGAAAACAATGCAACTTAGTAACACCATGCAGGAAAAAAATGTTTTTATATTTACTACTGAGTTTTAAAATCTGCACAAATCTTAAATAAGATTTACTTGAATATTATTAAAAATCTTCACTTTAAATATTCTTCATATTAAGTGACTGGTGTTTTTAAAGTTCTCTATAGACTAAGAACTTATGTTAACCACCATTGTAATAAAGTGATTTTTTTTTGTAGACACTATGGAGCTGAAATTGTGGTGGCAACTTGCCCAATGTTTGGCACTTTCATCAGAGCAAATAAGCAGAACACCAGAGAGCAAGTAACTGGAGTGGTGCTGTTAGCACTCTTTAGTGAGGAGGGAAGAGGCACTATTGCCACACCCTCTCCTGGGATTCCATTTCTTCCTTTCTCCTGTTGAGATGGATCAGGTGTTAACTTGTTTACATCTTGTCAGAAAAGTAAATGCAAAATGAACACATGTGAGGACTAATTTTGATCCATAAACATGTCACACAGCTTCCCTCCATGTTAGAAAACAGAGATTGGTGAATAAAATTGATTTGTTTACAAAGGAGAGAGAAAGAGAAAAAAAAATCCTAGTTTTCTTCTCTCAAGTGACCCTATTGCAATTTTATAGAAAACAAAATAAAAGACAGAAATACGACTGAGCTAATTTATCTGTACATTAACTGCCAGACTTTGAAAGATGTCTTCATATAGTTCAGATTCCTCTGACTGATTCCACAACCTCAAACTACAAGCCCTACCCATGCCATTTCATAAAAATTATTAAATCTTTAGAATCCATTGTTACAATTTTCTATGAGGAATGTTTGTTTTCTATCAAAGATGGCTACAACAACCATTCTTCCATGAATCTCTCCCATCTTGTGAAATCCTTTGGTACATGGCTGCTTGGTCAAGCCCCAGGAATTCCAGAGACACCTATCACACTCTTTCTCTTCATCACCATTTTTGAATTAAGCAATTGCCATCAGGTCTTGAAGCAGAACTTCCATCAATGGTATGAAGTCACGTGTGGGAGTTAACACTTAAATGAGCTTTCTTCTTCATGGGCTCACTTTCCTACTTTCAAATATCTCCACAACCTCCTGCACTGGAGTAAATTGTCTTGCAGAGTTCCTTTTGCTTTGTTCCTGGTTTCTTTTTTGTCAGAGTCCTATCCTTTCTAACAGTCTATGTATGAATGGAAGGTCACCAATCCTCTTTCTCAATTCTCTACTGCATGTGCTGAGAAGTTGAATCATGGATTTAAACAGACATGAAACATTGATAGGACACTAACAGTAGATGAATTTTGTTAAAGGCTAACACTGGCTTGTTTTAGAATATCCATAAAGAAAAATATGATTTAAACCAGCACAGTTTACTACTATATATAAATAACTATTTTCTGGTTTGGTTTCCAGAGATTACTATGTTTTGACATTTTATCTCTTCAAACAATTCATGTTGAAACTTTATCTCAAAGGCAGAGGTGAGATTCACTGGAGGTGATTGGTTCTTGTGAAGGGGCAATAAGAAGAATGTGGGTGAAAGATTTCATCTACACTCTTTCTCCATGTGACAGGACAAATTTTCACATCTCCCTGTGACTCCCACCCTGTGCGGTCCTAGTAATCAGGTCTTAGATGATGTCACCTTAAGCATAGACTTCCTCGACTCAAGAATTATAAGAAAGCACATTTATCTCCTTAAATTTTGAGGTATTTTATTGTTGATTATGAGACAGAGCAAGTTTATATGCAGATAAAGCATATAATCTTTATATAATTGTAAAGGTCACTACTTATGTAGCTCTGCTTCTAAATTATGATAAAATTTGTAGCAACAAACCATCTTAACTCTTGAGGATGGACATATTTTTCTTGTAAAATTATTAACATTATAATTGGAAATGTTTATATGTATGTATACATATATATATGCATATGAAATATATTTGATATTATCCTCTGACCTATGACAATAGATAAAAAAATAAATTTAACCTTATACTTTGTAGTTGTTATACAGGAACTTCATTTTCATTGTTTTCAATCATGATGTTATATCCAAATAAAACAATTGAATTGGTGTAGGATCCACTGCCAGGAGGGCGAGGCTTTCTCATCGTTCTGGCTTCATGCTAAGGTCAGTCTGTGCTACCCCTTTCTTCTTAAAGAACATGGAGCTTGGAAGAAGAAAGTTTTTATTTATTTTTTGTTTCATTATACATATTTAATTAAATATATGTTTATTTAAATGATATATACATAAAAATATGAAATATGTCATGAGAAATTAATAATTTGCATACATGATTTTGATGCAACTTGAGAATAATTTTTATCTTAGACTATGGACTCTAAAGATGTATATCATGTAAATTATTTTAACCAGAGATCACTAAAAAATTATAAATGGATACCTTCAAATTTTGTTTAGGACTTGTTCATCATGTCTCAAACATCATGACTTCATATTATTTGACATCTTGATGCAGGGCTTAGAAAATATGTTTATTCAGAAAAACATCAAGTAGTAATCTTGAGAACATTAAGGTGAACAGAGAAAAGCCCATCTACATTCCTTTTATTTTTTCAGGGAGACAACTGAGTTTAATTCCTGTCATAAAATAATGTATAGATGTGACTAACAGATATGATGTTTATTAAATGATTAAATGATTAAATCATTAATGATAAATCATTAAATGATGTTTATTAATGATTATTAAAACATTTATTAAATGATATTAGGAAAATATTTCTATTCTACTTTTTAAGGGCTATTATCCAGTCACATTTTCTTCATTTCAGATATATTTTGTGGATAAAGTATTCATTTGGGACAGTATTCCTCCATATGAGCTAAAGGAACTAGAGTCTAGTAAAATGGGTCTTAATATTTGAAACATGAAGAGTGGCTATTCATTGCAAATTACACAGAAATAGAACATTATGCTACAGTAATCTGTTATTCTACTAAATATTGTGACTGTAAGTTTGTGTCAATAAATGTTGACTACTTGTTCTCCTCTCAGATTGACAGTGACAGGGTAAACACATCCATGAGTTCTCAACAATAACACTAGAATAATGACATCACCACTTAACATGCAGAGGGAAAATTTCACATGACTGTAATCCCCAGATAAAGAACCACAGATCATGAATGGAATAGAGGAGAACTAGTCTTCTATTGGATGGCCGTCCACAGGATAGCTAATCCCAAGTGGTCATTCCTGAATAGGAGCAGTGCTAAATAAGCTCAGGAGACTGAAATTACATGTGAGCATCCATTTCTTTCTTTCTTTCTTTCTTTATTTCTTTCTCTCTCTCTCTCTCTCTCTCTCTCTCTCTCTCTCTCTCTCTCTCTCTCTCTCTCTCTCTCTCTCTCCCTCACCCTGCCATTGGTGTGTGTGTGTGTGTGTGTGTGTGTGTGTGTGTGTACAGAACAGTCAAAGATTGAAGGAAAGAGGATATGAGGAATTTGAGGTAGGGATGAAAGATAGAAGTCATATTGATATAGTGCCCATATACGAGGGTTTTCAAACATGTTATTTATTTTTAATGATTAAATAAAATTAAAGGTTACTACTCAGATTCCCATTAGCTAACACAACCTGTGGGCTTCTTTATCTAGGTTCAAAACCTAGGTTCATTACCTAGGTCCTGCCACTCACGCTTATGAGGCAAATACTTTCTCAAACTGCTCCAGCCTATTTAACATTTTTATTCGTATATGAAATGTTAAAAGTAAGTTCTTGTGTGTGGTGGTAGTCTGAATGAAAATGGCCATGTAGGCTCATAGTTTTGAGTATGTGATCTCTATTTGTTGGAATTGTTTAGAAAGATTAGTATTTGTGGCCTAGTTAAAGGAGTTGAATCACTAGGATGATCTCTGGGGTTTACAAAATTCACACCTCCCTTAGATCTTATGAATAAGATCTAAGCTCTCAAATCAGCACCATGCCTGGATGCTACCATGCTCCCCCACCTTGACGGTCAAAGACTCATCCAATGAAAATATAACTAAGCTCCCTAATTCAACACTTTCTCTTATACCGTTGATTTGACCATGATGTCTCTTTTTAGCAATAGGAAAAAAAAATAGGACATGTTTTTCTTATCTTTCTTTTCTTTAAACCTGGTTTTGTGTTTTTTATTGAGGTTTATCATGGGCAGGAGCTGCCACCACAAGGTATGCATGCCCCTCCCACCAAGCAGGTCCATGTTAATCCTCCTGCTCTTTCTGGGACTTCATTTTCTTTGTGCTGCTCTTTGTGCAGCTAGCAGCAGCCTCAGGCTCCTCCTTAGAAAATTTCCTTTTCTTCTTTGGGGTGGTGTGGCTTGCTGACTCTTCCGGTTCCCTGGCCACTTCCTCCTTAGGTGAAGATGTATTTCTCTTAGGAGCACTTATGCTGCTCGTGGCCATGCTGTCTCTTCAAGATCACTTGCCAACTCCTCCTTAGAAAAAGCTTTCTTTTTCATGGCTTTAGGCAAAGAGACAGGTGGGTCCTCCATTCCATTTTCCTGTAGGGTCTCCTGGGTTGTTTTAGCTTATTCTTCTTCTTAGGTTTTTCCTGTCCCTCCTCACACTCTTATGGAGTACTACTGTTTTCTGAAGACGCCAGGGCCAGTGCCCCCAGTTGCTTCTTTTCCTTCTTCAATCGTTTCTTTTCCTGTTCTTCCAGATTTCTGGTGATTTTCAGTAGCCGCTTCCTCTGCCTGAACTACACCTTCCTTTAAGATATCCAGGGTCTTCGTGGACTCTCTCCAATCTCATAAAAAGACAGCCAAGTTCAGGAAGTTTGTTCAGGGAGTTTTTCCCCAAACACAATTCTGGGGACCTCAGAGAAGCAATCAGTTCTTGAGGCAATACTGCATTTGTTTGCTGGGTATCGGGAGATACGGCCCTTGTTCTTTGCAGCTGCTGGGACAATGAAGGTGCAAAGAAAAATGAGTCCATGTTTTGGTGTGTGATCCCTTGTCTTCAGGGCTCTTAACAAGGCCTTTCCAGGCCCAAGGATGTGTACTGTGGATGCTCGATACTTGGCCAGGTTGCTGAGGCAGCCAGCATGAGCAATGAGGCATGCACCTACCGCTTCCACAGTTAAGGCTGGCAGGCTGGGGACTACTTGACTCATCTTGGAGTGAAGGTAAGTGTGTAGGTTCTGGTGATACTCTGGCAAAGACACCACATGACTGGAGAAGCTCTTGAGATTTATAAAGTCGATAGCGGATATGTCCATGCCCATGGAGGACCAAGAGGCATCCAAAATGACCCTTAGCCTTGGCCCCGTCCATCGTAATTTCTTTCAATTTCTCTAATTTTTTTTTTCATTCAGCTCCCTGTGGTTCCCAATGAACTGAGCCAGGCGATAGTATGTAGCGTTGCCATTGATGATCTTCACCAGCTCTGGAAAATGGTACCCACACCACTCCCTGTCACACATCAAGAAGGTATTGATATCTTTATGTAGTTGGTCCAGGAGGCTTATGGACTGAATGGATTGAATGATCATTAAATTTAACTTTGGCATGAGAATAGCTGCGTCCCAGCCCTAGGTGGGCTTTACAAGCAGAAAGATCTGTCAGACCCTTCACCAGACGAACTCCTCGAAGGATCTCAGCTATCACACCACCAGTTTGACAGTTGTACCCCAACTCTTCCTGCATTGCAACACCAATCTTGGGGTCTCCAACCCTCAGACGTACTTTCCTCTTTTTAGGTGGCAGGTATGTCTCCAGGAGCAGGCGGAGGTCCTCATGAACAACACCTTCAGACACAGCATTGGCATTTTCCAAGGCAACCTGGAATGAAGGAAAGGGATAAAAGGCTACCAGACGAACGACTTTGTGGAATTTGCCAAGATAACCTCACACTCCTCTACCTGCGGTAACAGCAGGCTCATCTCCTCTACTTCCTTCAATGCTAACAGGGTGAAGCCGACCCCATGCTCGAAGCAGCACGTGCAACAGAACCATGGAACCTGCTCAGTGCCCAGCTGGCAATAGGATGTGTTTTTCTTTGCTTGTTTGTCTTGCTGTTTTTCTCATTTGTGGTTCCTGGATTGTGTTTTTAATGTTTTTAATTGAAGTAGAATCACATCATACCCTACTGTATTTCCTCCCCACAAGTAGTTATCTTCTCTGGATCATTACCATTCTCCCCCAACTCTAATTGAAATTTTCTTTTTTCTTTGGTAATTCTCACACAATGTACACACAGATTTATAAATTTGAACTGCTGAAACATTTTTGGTTATAAGAGAAAAAGAATAGAGAAAAAAAGAGAGCTAAAATGAAGAGCTAGTTGAGTAGTATGGAAATGTAATACAGTAGAAAAATTCTTAAAATATGTATACATAAATGAAGGTTTCTAAATAACATCTCCAA